>CAKALU010063184.1:0-36863 GCA_916700995.1 Hozukius guyotensis
CCTGGTCGTGGCCAGTTTATGGTGAAATGATGTTCTTTCCACTTCCGGATTATGGCCCCAACAGTGCTCACTGGAACATTCAGAAGTTTAGAAATGCGTCCGTAACCAATGTCATCAGTATGTTTTGCAACAATAAGGTTGCGAAGGTCTTGAGAGAGCTCTTTGCTTTTACCCATCATGAGATGTTTCTTGTGTGACACCTTGGTAATAAGACACCTTTTTATAGGCCATCAGTTGGGACTGAACCAGCTGATATTAATTTGCACTGACAAGGGGCTGGATTGCTTTCTAATTACTGATAGATTTTAGCTGTTGTCTTGGCTTTCCATGCCTTTTTGCACCTCCCTTTCTTCATGTGTTCAATACTTTTTCCCTGTGTCATTTCACATTATTACACATAACTTAATTTTTGAACTTATTTGTTTTGGTTTCTTTGTATGTATAGATTACTTGGGTTGTTACCAACATATGGTGAAAATTTCATGTCAATAGCACCTTTGGAAATATATTTACTGAGAAAAATGGTGACGTGTTCAATACTTATTTTACCCGCTGTATGTTGTTGAATGATGTTCTACCAATGTATACTTTGACATTTGATTCAATTTATTTTAGGACTGCAACTAATGATTATTTTCATTGTCGATTAATCTGTTGATTATTATTTTTTTATTAATAGATTAGTTGTTCGGTCTACAGTATAAGCCTAAAATATCAGAAAATGGTGAAAAATGTCGATCAATGTTGCTCAAAATATTCACATTTAAAATGCAGGAATCAGAGTATTTTACCTCTTTTTTTAATTAGCAAAATAGTTGACAACTAATCGATTAATCGTTGCAGGTCTAATATATATATAAAAAAATGCTCTTTACCCCTTTAAAACTGTAACGCTGTAACGTTTACTCAGAGTATGTTTTTACTTTTATCACAAGTATTTTTAGTTGAGTAAAATGTCTTTAAAGTAACAGCACTTTAGTATAATATTCTAGTACTCACAACTGGAAACAATATGAAACCCTTTTAGAGTGGGCAGCAACATGCAGTAACAGGGAATGCAGTTATTTACTTTCCATTAACACTGTGCAGATCCATTACGCCCGTTATTTAATCAACATATGGAAACCCTGAGGGGGGCCTCATAGTGCTGCATGACTCAGCCTGTCAGCTGACATTTAACAGCCTGCAGACCGCCATCACTGTCTCAGCTTCATCCAAGCCGGTCAGATCACACCAGTGATCCTGTTTGCCGTCTTCTCTGTAACCATATTAAAATGTGATGCATCATTCAGAAGTGTTCTCTGGACATTCAGTAATCACGCTCCATTAGAGGCTCAGAGCTGAAACACAAATATTGACACAGCCCTCATGTAGTTCTTCATGAGACTTGATATTTTTACTCTGAGTATTAGTTTCCAGTTAACTCTTTTGTTTTTGAAAATCAAAATTCAGATACCACTCGTGGTTTTTTAATATTGTAATAGGCTTTATCAGACATTAAATCATTTGAGAAGTTCACCCTTTATTACGACCGAGTATTAGGGCCACATTGAGGAAAACATTAATCTGAGATTTCGAAATGTCATAATGTCATTATGAAATGTCATATTATGAGATAAAGTCCTAAGTTTACGAGAAAAAAAGTCGTATTATGAGAATAAAGTCAGAAGTTTACGAGAAAAAAAGTTGCAATATTATGAGAATAAAGTCATAATATTATGAGAATAAAAGTTGTAATATTATGAGAATAAAATCAGAAGTTTACGAGAAAAAAAGTTGTAATATTATGAGAATAAAGTCAGAAGTTTACGAGAAAAAAAAGTTGCAATATTATGATAATAAAGTCATAATATTATGAGAATAAAAGTTGTAATATTATGAGAATAAAGTCAGAAGTTTACGAGAAAAAAGTTGTAATATTATGAGAATAAAATCATAATATTATGAGAATAAAAGTTGTAATATTCTGAGAATAAAGTCATAATATTATGAGAATAAAAGTTGTAATATTATGAGAATAAATTCAGAAGTTTACGAGAAAAAAGTCATAATATTATGAGAATAAAGTCCTTAGTTCACGAGAAAAAAAGTTGTATCATGAGAATAAAGTCATAATATTATGAAAAAAAAGTTGTAATATTATGAGAATAAAATCAGAAGTTTACGAGAAAAAAAGTTGTAATATTATGAGAATAAAATCAGAAGTTTACGAGAAAAAAAGTTGTAATATTATGAGAATAAAGTCAGAAGTTGACTAAATCTGATTATATCATCAAAAGCTTTTCATATAATGCTCGTTTTCAGTAAAAACGTCACCTAAACTCCAACCAGATCCACTTCTAAAAGTCATAAAACAAATATCCACAAATGCACACTAGTATAAAGTTTATAAGTTTATTTGACAAGACAAGCAGAAAGTGCGAGTCGACCCTCAGCATTCAGTAGAAGCTCCACAGTAAATGTGATAACTCACAGTAAAAGGGTATACATGTCTTTTAAAGGCGGTATACATTCACATATACATTCATACATTCAAAGCCAGACATAAAGATAACAGGATACGTACAACAACACATTAAAGGTACTCTATGGGGGTTTTCATCAGATCGTTCAACAGTCAAACAATGAAACGGGATTGTTTTAATTGTAGTTTAGTGATCGCTGCTGAGCTGTAAACCGGCACTCTGCAGTGGTGGAATGTAACTAAGTACATTTACTCAAATTTGAGCTACTTGTACTGAAGTGTTTTAATTTTATGCTACTTTATATACTTATATTTTACCACATCTCAGAGGCAAATATTGTACTTTTTACTCCACTACTTTTCAGATTACAATTTTCAGCCCTTTTTCTGATAAACTAAAGGATTAAATGTTCCTTTTATGGGTTAAGAAAATTACTTTTTAAAGGTACAGTGTGTAACATCTGGCAGCAACGAGTGTTTTGTCCAATCTGGGCTACTGTAGAAAAATGGTGGCCGGCTCCATGAAGAGGACCCGCTCTCTATGTAGATATAAACGGCTCAATAAGGTACAACTCTTATTATCAGGTGATTATACACTTAAGAAAACTTACTTATTAATATTATATTCCATTGCTGCAAATAGATCCACCTAAATGTTACACACTGGTCCTTTAAGCTAAATAAACACTACAAACATATGATGATCTTATTAAATATGATGCATTGCTGTAGATTAAACTATAACAGTATATAAAGGAGTTCAAATAAGCATAACCTTTAAGTAAAATTCAACATACACTTTAATTTACCAGTAATACTAATCCAAAAACATCATATATACTCATAAAACTTGATTGAAAGGGACCATTTTTACATTTTGCTGATAATACTTGCATACTTTTACTTAAGTTCTGAATGCAGGACCTTTTCTGGTAGTGGAGTATTTTCACAATGTGGTATTAGTACTTTTACTCCACCACTGGCAGGAGACGGACGCAGGAGTAATTTATAGGGAAATCAAGATCGAAAGGGCGTTATTATGGCTTCCTTCTTAATTTCCTTTTAAGCCATATTTCTATCACCAACAAACGTGTCACAACAAGGCATCTATTAAATAAAATTGCGCTCATTCATCTGGTTGCTCACGGTTAGATGTCCAGGTGAATGAGCGCAACTTTATTTAATAGATGTCTTGTTGTGACACGTTTCTTGGTGATAGAAATATGGCTTAAAAGGAAAACAAGAAGGAAGCCATAATATTAGTTGAAAAACTATTTCGGCTCTTGGCGTCCTGAAGCAGCTGCGCTGTGCACAGCTGATACTAAAAACTATGACGGCATCAACTGGTGCCAATTTATCAACAATTTAATGCCATGGTTGGCCACATGGGGCCAAAATACTAACCACTACTCTATCAACATAATGTACATCTTATAATAAGGAATTCAACTTCTCCTTTCCTAATATTTGGCTCCTACAGGCGTTATTGAAAGCTCAAGAGGATTTTATTCCTTTTATATCACATGATGTTTTTATTGAACTAGTGAGTCACAGCTCACAACAGCTTATTTAGATATATTGTAGGTAGTTACAGATGATCCTACATGTAACTGTGTCTCCAATGATGACAATGTCAAATTAATTATGAGCTCGGAAACGTGTTCCAACATGCGTTAGTCATGAAAATAGGTTGTACAGAAATTTTGAATTTGTTTTCAATTAAAACTTCAGAGAGCACCGTTTTTAAAGGTCCCATATCGTGCTCATTTTCAGGTTCATACTTGTATTTTGTGTTTCTACTAGAACATGTTTACATGCTGTAATGTTCAAAATACCACTTTATTTTCCTCAAACTGTCAGCCTGAATATACCTGTATTTACCCTCTGTCTGAAACGCTCCGTTTTAGCGCATTTTGACGGAATTGCAACAGAATTGCGTTGCTAGGCAACAGCTTGGGTCCATGTGTACTTCCTGTCAGCTGATGACATTCACATACACTGCAACCGGGAATAAACTGGGACACATTTAAAATGTTTACGTTTAAAAATGTGTCAAGGGTCTAAATATTGTATATTCGTGACATCACAAATGGGCAGAAATCCTGACGGCTTGTTTCAAATGCAGAGTTTCTGAATACGGGCTGTGTGTATTTCCCTGTGGATTGAGTGTTTCGATACTTTCACAGTATTTATATAGGACTTAAGCCTGCTTTATAATAAAAAAAACATGAAAATCTCACTTTTCTTATAATATGGGACCTTTAAATAGATTTTTTTAGCTTCCATGATTAGAAAAATGATTGTATAAATCTTATGTCGTACTGGACATATCTTGATAATATGCAGGCGCAGCGACCATACACTCAGCTGATAATACGAGATGACATTCAGTAGGATTTGGAGATGAATTTGACTCCGGATTTTGTACATCAGGTGAAGCGATCACAAGCTCCCCAGAGACAGAAGAGTGAGGCACCACATGGGATAGAAACTGGGACAGAGAGGAAGGAGGCCAGTTTATAAAAAATATCTGAAAATATAGAACACACCGTGCGAAGCGAGGGCAGCAATTCACATGGAAAAAGGTTAAGACGACATACATAGATATTCAGGAAAAGCGCACTTTGTTTTGTATTGATTCCAAAGTCATTTAAGGAGTGTTATGATAACAGCATGCATACTATTGTCTGTGTATTTAGAGAGTCGGTTTATCCAAATGAAATAAGTACCGACAGATATAATAATCAGTCTTTTTGGTTTGAGTTTCTGTATTTCAATGGACCGTTAATATGATAAAAGTGCATTTAAGCTCCAAAGAAATGAGTAGATATGATCCCTTACAGATACTCAGTCATGCTCATAGTTAGGGCTGGGCAATATATAGATAAGTAAGTACGTAAACTAAGTAAAACGGAACACAACTACGGAAATACACGCCCCAAACGTCAATAAAAAACGTGCGACATTCATCAAACGTCACTAACGTAACTTGGAAAACAAAACACCGGTCAACAACGGTCTCGATCACGGGTCTCCTGGTTAAAAGTCCCGTGTTGGATGCGTTTACATTGCAGTCAGTACAGGATACATGCCGTACAAATGACACGCGGAAATCAAGAAAGGCATATTTATTGTTCGCTAAACACCTCGCGCATTATCGTGGCATTTATACGCCTTTTCGCGTGAACGGGCTGAGATATCGTAATATAGCGTAAGTGTCTTTTCCTGCTTTTAAAGGCTTCGTTACAGTAAAGTGATGTAATTTACCAGCCTGTTCTAGCTGTTCATTATATCCACATTACTGATGATTATTCATAGTCAATAGTCAACCCTACAATATAGTTGCAATGTCGTGATATTTGATTTTCTCTATATCGCCCAGCCCTAACATTTCTCAGACTAAACAGTGATATATGAAATAGTAGACTAATAGAATATTTGACAAGTTAAAGTCCAGTATTAATTGATAGTTCACTGTTTTCCAACTCTTTGAACTGTCCAACATCAACATCCCTGGAGTTAACATAATCATATCACATTTAGAAAGCACATGTCCATTATTAGCCGTTACGCAGATCGTCACTAATGACAGACTCTGGACCAACCCCACAACTAACCCTCTCAGACGCTGAGACAAAAAAACAACAAAGACACAGTTTCCTTGAATAAACAGATTAAAAACAAATCTGAAAAACGCATCACAAAGATAGAAAGATGAGTCAATGGTAGCGCCACTCGTTAATTATATGGTTAGAGAGCGTGTGGTGGTTCTGATATCTCGTTGCATGATCAATTACATCTAAATGGACATTAATGGGCCGGATTCTCCACCATCAAAAGCTTGGAGTATTAGAGTACTGTTAATGGCCCCTTTTCTCTTTCAGAAGAGACGCTGTGCCAGCTGTGTGGCGCCAACCAAGCACATGCATGAGGATGTAATGCCTCGATATTAAGAAAAAATCAAAAGTAGAAATCCACACACAATAAAGAAAGTCCTAAAAAAGTAAGAGGTTCCTCCCTAATTATTTCCCACCCCTCAACAGAAAACATTCTCCATCACTGCTTATGAAGGAATCAGTGCAGCAGCGTTAGCATCAGTGTAGTACTGGTGACCACAGCTAATAGACCTCGCAAGCCCATCTCCAGTCGCTGCACCCCATCGCTCAGTCTCTTCAAGTACTTGTCAGAGTATTCCATGTACTTCTCCACGCATCTCCTGGCCTTCATCTGCTCAATCAGAGCCGGGTAGCCGATCTCCGTAATGCTGACCGTGTCATCGTCTTCAGCACTGCTGCCAACCTGTGAAGCTGGAGGCGCTGGATTGGCTGCAGGCTGATTTAGAGGGTGTGTTGCAGGTGCAGAGGTCGAGGAGTTGTCTGCTGCAGTACTGTTGGTCTCCGTTGTGTTGCTGCCTGTGCCGGTGTCTCGAGCTGAGGTGACTACAGTAGTAGTAGCGGCTGGTTTGTTGTTTGGCTTTGGATCCTCCGCAGGCAGAAGGTCGGTTCTCTTCATGCAGGAGTCCATGTGCCCAACAAAGGTTACGGGGGGTTTGCTGTACTTGTAGTCTCTGCTGTAGTCGTTGTTATCAGTGGACTGGGTGCCATATCTCCTGTGCATGTAGTTGTTGTAGTAATGCTCCTCCTGTTGGTTTTGGAATTGGAATGGAGGACGGGGGAACCTTCCCAGCCCGTAGCCCAGGGCCATCCCCACCATAGCCCCTCCTCCTGCTGCCATCACCGCGCTGCGTCCAAACCCTCTGGATCTATCGTTGGGATACATGCCCATCTGCTGAACCGAGTGGGAAAAGGGAGAGCCGCGCCCTGCACCGTGGCCGCCGTATCCAAAGCTGCCCCCATATTGAGGGCTCAGGACTTTGTTGTTTGGGTTGTGGTTCATGTATCCACCTCCGTAACCGCCCTGACCGCCGTAACCACCATGACCACCGTAACCACCTTGACCGCCATAACCTCCTCCGTATGGGGAGCCCCGTGCTGGATAGCCTCGAGCTGGATAGCCCGGCTGCTGGGGGTAACCAGCTGGATTCCCGGGTCTGCCTGCCTGATTGGGTTGTACAGGCTGTTTGGGGTATCCACCCTGAGAGCCGGAGCCCTTATTGTTTTTGTTGCGTGTGTTACTGTTGGTGTTGGTGCTGCCTCGGTTGGACGTGGGGGTCTTCTTTGCGCCAATGCTTTTCCCAAAGCCGCCGCCGCCTCCTCTCTTGGCCAGTGAGAAATGAGTGTGAAACAAAAGAAGTGACAGACACACCACAGATAGTGAATGCTTCATCTTCGCCCTGTAGGGAGAGGAAAGCAAAATTAAGAAAGGGAGAAAAATATAAAGCCCCCCTCAAGTCTATTTGGCCATTTCTATGATATTTCATATTTATTTTAGTCATTTCCTGACTAAGTTGACTACATTTTTTGACAAATAAATTAATTTTGTGCTCAAAGTTAAAAAAAAAATAAGGTTGTTGCTAAAGCAGGAATATGACGTATGACTATAATAGAAGCTTCAAGTCATACATCATCCTCCAAGATAATGCAAGCGCACTCGTTTGCGTCTGAGCGGCGGCAAACCGATAAATCTGTTCATGTGTCGGTCAGTTTGTCTTTCTAGTTAGTTAGCTAATTAGGTGTAGTTAAGTAGCCCAACTTGTTGCATTAGCTATCTGAGGGTTTTCATTTTATTTTTTATTTTCCTCCACCTTAGTGTAGTGTGTTTATTTTCACCATGGCATTTGTATGTGTGGTGAACGGGTGAAATCTACGCAGTGGATTACACAAAATCCCACCGTCAGAATTAACACAACTCACTGACTGTCTCTCTCACTCGCTCTCTTCTTTACCGTCTCCTCCTGCTGGAGATAAATTAAGTTGATGCCGTTTTGAAGGTTTGCCGGCCTCTAACAGGTCCGGACGACGGGGTGCGCACAACTTCCAGCTCAAAAGAGAAAACAAGATGTGTGACCGGCGTGCAGCCAGACGGCCGCCTCGCCAGGAGGAGATGGTGAAGAAGAGAGCGAGTGAGAGAGAGTCGGCGTGTTGCGCTAATTCTTGTCTCATTTGTGGTCTGATAAACAGTAAATTCATCTAAACTGGGTTGAAAAACGATGTAACCTGGTTGCCGTGGTAATGAATTACATCTAACCACATCCCCATGCTCTGTTTGAGGAAGAACGTTAACCAAAAAACAGGAATAACACTGGCTGGGGGGGGGCGGGGGCTTTAAATAGTTGTGTCTCTCCGTCTCTGGAAGCAGTAAAATGCTTGAGCTGTTCCTCACTGTGGCTTTGACGTACGAGAAAACATGAACCTAACACAAGTTTTATTGAGCCCAACTATTTTGGCTACTGTTTTAGCCATGACTTCTGTTGACTTGCTCGACTATCTCAAGCTAGTAGAAGCAATATACCACTTAATAAGGTTGACTTTTTTTTAGGTACAGTCTCAACGTGTTTTTGCACCGTGCAGCTTTGCTCACCTGGTTCACCACATGGCTTCACCACAGAGCTGTGGATCCAAAAGTAGGTTGTGTACGGTGAACGGTGAACTGCAATCTTTATGTTACTGCAGGAGACCAAACGGTACTCTTTCCAATCAGCTCTAACTAACACAGTTGCTAAGCATATTTTACTACATGAAATAAAGTAGTCGTGAACTCACACGCATCCCTTTTTGTCTCATTTGCTCTTTGTCTCTTTGGCTTCCAGAGAGACATTTTGATGCTTGTTGTTAGCTAAGGTGAGTTTCTCTGTGACCTGCCAGCCCAGAGTGCAACGTGGGGCGTAATGTAACCTTAAGAAGTAGTTCAGAGATATGTACCTTAGTTTTATTTATAATATCACATACATGCATGCATCCTCTTGGGGTCCATAGAAATATTCAAAAGGGCCGTATCCAGCCCGGGGGCTGCTAGTTGAATAGGCCTAGTTTATACTATATTATTACACGGCTGTGTTGAATACTCAATTCTGATTGGTCAATCACGGCGTTCTGCGGTCTGTAATCTCTGTATAGCAGACCGTTGCTATGTATAGCAGACTGTTGCTATGGGCGCAGCGCTGATGTCGGACTCTGGCGGACCGTTTTTGTGTCAAATTATTGATTTCTTCAGTAAGTAGCTGTGTAATAAGCGGGATAATGTACAGCGAGCGGGTCATTGTTGTGAAAGAATCCCCTTCAGAGCTTCGCGTCGGGGTGCAGCATCGCCCTGTCGGGGATTCTTTCACAACAATGACCGGCTCGCTGTACATTATCCCTTACATAACTATCACTCCAATATTCCTGGATGTACAGTATAGGGCTATTGTCAGCAATGTTGCAAAAATGAGCAAGACTGATTTATAGTCATATTAGATGTTTTTGGAAAGAGAGATAACTGGGTGCTCTGTGTATGAGAAAGTTTGTGAGCCGGCAGCCATGTTGAGAACAGTTGAGGAAATACCAAGCACCGCTCACCAGCCGGAGCAAACTTTCTCATTTTACAGCTAAACAGTAGACTACAAGATGTTTCTGAAGACATTTGAGGAGAGAAATAGGCATTACAGTAACAGAATATTGATTCATATTTGATCAGCGCTGCCTATTTTGAAAATTTGATCGGAAGTTTGCGAGTGATTGACAGCCAATAGGAACGCTCTCTCTCTGAAATTACCTGTGATTGGCCAAAGTCTCCCGTCACAGGCTAGATTTTTTAAAAGCCTGAAAACAGAGCTATGAGGAGGTGCAGAAGTCTAGTTTTCTCTCAAAGAACACTTGAATTACAATATGCTGAAAGCTTATTATGGCATTTTTAGCCCATGGATGCCAAAAACGTTCTGCCTACTGCAGCTTTAAGTTTATGAATGGCTCTTGCTGTGTTTGCTGGTGGTAGCAAAGTAAACTAAAGGTGTTTCCATAGCAACGCAAGCACCACTATGGCTAATAGGCTGTGAGTTGATGTGTGTGTAAACTCACTCTGATAAAACACCATAAACACACGTCTCTCTCTCTTCTTATCAGCTCACTGCACGTTTAGCTCTCACACACAACATACAAATATGGCCGATGGCATTTGACTGGAATTTGACTTTGACCCAAACAGCACGACAGCTGCTGCACTGATCAGATAGGATATTAATCTTATATAGATAAGGATCTCGTCATTATGAGATGCTAAGTAACATTAATAGGCTAATTTTTGGTGCACACAACTCACAATTACGAGATGAGGTCAGCATTTGTCTTTCTGCTTTGCTAAATCCAATGATAAATTGATTATTTGATAATACGCCTGATATTTTCAGGTGGAATTTCATTTCATTCTCACTGTGCAATATCATTTTCCACTTGTGCAATTTTGTTAATAGTCTGTTTATTGTCAATACTGTATATACTGCTCCTATTTTTATACTTCCTTCTATTTAAATGGTTCATATTTTGTTACACTTTGTTTAGCTCTTTTTTACTGTGTTAGCGGATGCATCTTGTTTTTTTGCACTATCCCCTTTGCTGACTAATAAAAGGAATATCTTATCTTATCTTAAATCGATCTGTTTTGCTATTTAATGTTAATTTCAGCTTTAATTTGTGCAATTTTACCACATAAAAATGACTGAAATAAGCCTCTCTCTGAAGGCAAGTTGAAAACAGGTGTGGCAGTCACACAGGACACAATAACAAGACCTCAAGGTTTCATGATGAGGATGGTGATGCTTATTGATGCAACAATAAACAATATGCTCCATCAAAAGAATGCACGGATTATATATAAATTCATAATGTATATATACAGTCAATGCATGCTACTGACCTTGTGCTAACACTCACTTTAATGTGACCGGCACGTCGTTTATTCCCTTTATTATAACATGCTAACTACATCTATATATAGCATTAAATAGAGAAGGGTGCGGTTCCTTTAAGCAGAGTCTTACCTCGAGAGATGACTCTTTTAGCTGTTTTTTTCCGTGTTATTGAGCCTCAGAGTGGTAAATAATGTTGATGTTAGCTGCTTTCAGGCGTCTCTAGTTTGGAACCTGTATCATTCCATATGACGTAACGACGGATGTGGGTCGCATAGGAACAGAGGATGAGGGGGCGGGGCTTACTCTTGACACATTACCCAGTATCCTCTCATCCTGTGATGATGATGATGATGATGATGATGATGATGATGGCTTCATTCGGAAAATCACCACCACATGTAAAGATAAGATAAGATAAGATAAGATATTCCTTTATTAGTCCCTCAGTGGGGAAATGTTCAGTGTACAGCAGCAAAGGGGATAGTGCAAAAAAAAAGAAGCATCAGCTAACACAGTAAAAAAAAGAGCTAAACAAAGTGTAACAAAATATGAACCATTTAAATAGAAGGAAGTATAAAAATAGGACAATATCAGGTTATTGTCAGTTTTTTGGTGTGTAAGTGGTCTACTGGGAGCAGTGCTGTTTGTGTAGTCTGACAGCTGCAGGAATGAAGAGAATAGAAATGAATAAATAATAATAAATGAATAGATAGATAGATAGATAGATAGATAGATAGTAACTTTATTGATCCCGAGGGAAATTCCAGCTTCCAGCATCACAGTTCCATAGTGCAAAACATCTTAGTAAAAAGGCAGTAAAAAAGTTAGAAGTGCAAAGTACAAAAAAATATACCAGATATAAAAATACAAGGAGATAATAATAATAATAATAACTTGGATTTATATAGCGCCTTTCTAGAAACCCAAGGACGCTTAACAAAGACATAAATAAACACAACAATGGAACATAGCAGTAGCTAGAGGCCATAGGCCTTGGTGAAGAAGTGGGTTTTGAGAAGTCTTTTGAAGGTGTCCAGAGATGGTGCGTTGCGGAGCTCTATGGGGAGAGAGTTCCAGAGGGTGGGGGCTGTCACACTGAAAGCTCTGTCCCCAAAAGTTCGCAGTCTTGTGTGGGGGATGGAGAGCTGACCCGTGCCTGAGGATGGTCAGATAGGTACTGAGGAGCCAGGGCGTTGAGGGACTTGTAGGTGAGGAGGAGGATTTTGTAGGTGATGCGGGACTTGACCGGGAGCCAATGGAGGTGGATGAGGGTGGGGGTGATGTGCTGCCAGGGCTTGGTGCGGGTGAGAACCCTGGCAGCTGAGTTTTGCACATACTGAAGCCTGTCCAGGGCTTTGCTAGGAACCCCGGACAGAACTCCATTGCAGTAGTCCAAACGGGAGGTGACGAAAGCATGGATGAGGGTTTCTGCCACAGAGTCAGAGAGTGATTGCCGGAGACGTGAGATGTTTTTTAGGTGGATGAAGGCGGATTTGGTGATGAACCTGATGTGAGATGAAGAAAACTGTTAAAACTGAATATAGTGCAGGGTAACAGCTGTGATACACTACTATTAAAAAAGTGAATATAGTGCAGAAGAGACTGTTAAAAGTGAGTATAGTGCAGAAGAGACTGTTAAAAGTGAGTATAGTGCATTATTATCTGTCCTGCAGACCGTCCTCCTTTGTCCCCCCCCTCCCTAGAGAGGTGTTGTACAGTTTGATGGATAGTGTGCAGCTACAGGTGTAGGCGAGATGTAATAAATGGAACCGGAGGTGGACATTAAGTACATTTACTCCAGTATAGTACTTAATTAAATATGAAGTACTTTACTTGGCTGTTTAATCCATATATCCTATAGAGGGTGAGTTGCTGTAAAGTGGGACACTGCCTAATGATGGACACCTAAGCTCCAGTGTGTGAAGGTCTTCCTCAAACAAATACAAGTCAATAAAACTATTGATATTTAATGTCTTTCTAATATGCCTAAATGCTTCAAAACTATTATAGTCTTTATTCATTGAGGAAAAAAAAAAATTTTGAGATTTCGAGAATAAAGTCATAATATTACGAGAATAAAGTCATAAGTTTACAAGAAAAAAAAGTCGTAATATTATGAGAATAAAGTCATAAAACCTATGACTATGATGAGAAAAAAAGTCATAATATTATGAGAATATGGTCAGAAGTTTATGAGAAAAAAAGTTGTATCATGAGAATGAAGTCTTAATATTATAAGAATAAAGTCAGAAGTTTACATACAGTGACTAAATCATACATGCCATATGTGTCTAAGTTTAAAGTAAGACGGGTAGTTTGCAGAGTTAAAAACCCCTGTCAACTTCCCGTTTCAGTTTAATTTGATGTTTTGACATATTTGAAAGATGTTTCTAGGTCAACGTTTACCTGTGATCATATCAGATGTGATACAGACCATCAGATATAGTCCCAAGAACTCAGTTCATCAAGAATCAAAGATTTTAAACTTTATAAAACCTAAGATGTATTTTCAAAAATTTCAGCCAGCTCCTGGTGTTTGTAATATGTTTTATATGTTGTAACCTAGATGACAAAAACTCAAATTCTTGCAATATGGCATATTGGATATATTTCTTAACATTGACCGTCAGAAAAGAGGAACATCACAAACCAAAGGTTTTAAGAGTCTCATTAGAGAAAGTGCCCTTTTCATTAATTTGTAATGTAAACTGTAAAAGGAGACCCTCTGACACGATGCAGACTAGAGTATACCTTTCAGACACTTTCTATTAAACTCAAAAGCTCTCAGTTGCTCATTAGCAGCATGATGTTTTTGTCGTGAAAGCAGAGTGCAAATCATTCTAATGGAGGAAGCTGAGCTCTGGGAGGTTGTTAGGAGCAGAACAGAGAGCTTAATGCACTAAAGCATTATTGAATACAGCTGACGCCACCTGCTGGTCATTGAAAGTCTAATAACTAACTTCTGTGAACCCATAACCACCAGTTTCTATAAAATAAAAATCAGTCATGACAGTAAAAAAAACTCTTAATTCAGTTAATACATCAAACCAAAAAAGCCACAGATGCATATGTTGTGGTTATAGTGGTTTTTATACAGTAAAAATGCATTTTATATTGTTTTACTACTCGCATCACCAACACAGGACAAAAGCAATATTTTCACACATAAATAAAACTAAATTAATTGGATTTCACTTCCATCAGTACATCAGATTTAATTAGTAAATCAGAAGTTTTACACTTTAAGAGCAGATATAGAAGGGAAGAGGAAGGCAAGTATATAAAAAAATACACATATCCCAAAACATACTTTACAAAGCAAGGGCAGTACACATGGAAAGATTTTTTTTACCAACATCATCCACAATACAAAATATTTTAAAAAATGTTTTTTTTCTTTGCATTGATTCCAATGTAAGTAATTTAAGGAGTGTTAGGACAACAACGTGCATACTTCTGGAGAGTGTTTTATGCAGAGTACCAACATAAATCATAATCAGCCTTAAACAGGGCTCTGATTTGATTTCCTGTATTTCAATGAACTGTATAAAGTTTACATAAAAGTTCAGTTATGTTTAGTACACAATAAAAATGGTGAAAATAGAATCCATTACAAATACCATGAAAAACCTTTTTGTCTAAGCACCAATATTTTTAAAGAGGAACTATTATGCTTTTGTGCTTTTCCCCTTTTGTTGTAGTTTTTTTAGATTTGTAGTTTTGTTGCCTAAACCTAAAGAAGTTGTAGTTTTGTTGTCTAAACCTAAAGACGTAGTTTTGTTGTCTAAACCTAAAGAAGTTGTAGTTTTGTTGCCTAAACCTAAAGAAGATGTAGTTCTATTGCCTAAACCTAAAGAAGTTGTAGTTTTGTTGCCTAAACCTAAAGAAGTTGTAGTTTTATTGCCTAAACCTAAAGAAGTTGTAGTTTTGTTGCCTAAATCTAAAGAAGCCTTTTTGTTGTGATCAAAATGTGACGTTTCATTCAGTTCTACAACGTGTTAGAACGTGTTGCTTCTAAGTATTGCTTTCATTTTTACAACGTAGTAGGCGTAGTAGGCCCCTACTGACCCACATCTATGGTGCTTATAGCGACTGATAACGCCTATTTAATGGCCTGATAACAGTCAAATCTGGTACAATTTCAGTCTGGACCACGAACAACTGCCACTTTCATCCCTAGAGTCACGCTGTTTACTTATTACCTTTAACACATTCTTTGTTGTACACCTCATTTCTATATTTCTCCATCACTTTAACTGCTACTGAAGGCCTCAGTGCAGCAGCATTAGCATGTTGCTATTCAGTAGCATCAGTGTAGTACTGGTGACCACAGCTAATAGACCCTGCAAGCCCATCTCCAGTCGCTGCACCCCATCGTTGGCGCTGGGCTCTGTCTTTTTCTTCAAGTACTTGTCAGAGTAGATCATATACATCTCCAAGCATCTCCTGGCCTTCATCTGCTCAATCAGAGCCGGGTAGCCGATCTCCACAATACTGACTGTGTCATCATCATCATCATCATCATTATCATCATTAGTAGCAGCTTTTCTGAGAACCTGTGAAGCTGGAGGTCCTGGCTTGGCTTCAGACTCATTTAGAGGGCGTTGAGTTGAAGGTGCAGAGGTCGAGGAGTTATCTGCTGCAATGCTGTTGCTCTTTGTTGTGTTGCTGCCAATGCCAGAGTCTGGAGCAGCAGAAGTTGTGGTAGCTGTAGTTGTAGTTGTAGCCGTAGTAGTAGTAGTAGTAGCAGCTGGTTTGTTGTTTGGCTTTGGATTGTTCGCAGGCAGAAGGTCTGTTCTCTTCATGCAGGAGTCCATGTATCCATCAAAGGTTTCAGGCGGTTTGTTGTACCTGTAGTCTCTGCTGTAGTCGTTGATATCAGTGGACTTGGTGCCATATCTCCTGTGCATGTAGTAGTTGTAGTAATGCTCCTCCTGGGGGTTGTGGAAGTTGAAGGGAGGACGGGGGAACCTTCCCAGACCGTAGCCCAGGGCCATCCCCGCCACAGCCCCTCCAGCTGCTGCCATCACCGCGCTGCGTCCAAACCCTCTGGATCTATCGTTGGGATACATGCCCATCTGCTGAACTGAGTGAGAAAAGGGAGAGCCGCCGCCTGCACCGTGGCCGCCGTATCCAAAGCTGCCCCCATAGTGAGGGCTCAGGACTTTGTTGTTTGGGTTTTGGTTCATGTATCCACCTCCGTAACCGCCATAACCTCCTCCGTATGGGGAGCCCTGTGCTGGGTAACCTCCAGCTGGATATCCTGGTTGCTGAGGGTAACCCCCTTGATTGGGGTAACCTCCTGGTCGGCCTGGTTGCTGAGGGTACCCTCCTTGGTTAGGGTACCCTCCTTGGTTAGGATACCCTCCTTGGTTAGGATACCCTCCTTGGTTAGGATAGCCTCCTTGGTTAGGGTAACCTCCTTGGTTAGGATAACCCCCTGGTCGCCCTGGTTGCTGGCCTCCTTGGTTAGGATAGCCTCCTTGGTTAGGGTACCCTCCTTGGTTAGGATAGCCTCCTTGGTTAGGGTAACCTCCTGGTCGGGCTGGTTGCTGAGGGTACCCTCCTTGGTTAGGATAACCCCCTGGTCGCCCTGGTTGCTGGCCTCCTTGGTTGAATTGTTCAGTTTGTTTAGGTTGTTTGGGGATTCCACCCTTAGACTTAGTGTCCAGATTTGTTTTGGGGGTCTTCTTAAAGAGACTTATTTTCCCACCAAACCCTCCTCTTCTCTTGGCCGACGAAAAGTGAACATGAACCGACAGAAGGGACAGACACAACAGAGCTGTTACAGTCAGCTTCATCTTTACGCTGCAGAGAGGAACCGGGGAAAGAAACGTTAAAGAGAACAAGAGGTAGAGAAAATATAAGGAGAAGAATACATGGATTTGGTAACACTTTATAATAACCATCATTATTACACGGCTTTGTTGAATACTCGATTCTGATTGGTCAATCACGGCGTTCTACGGTCTGTTATTTCTTTATAACAGACCATTGCAATGGGCACAGTTCTGATGTCGGACTCTGGAGGACCATTTTTGTGTCAAATTATTGATTCCTTAATGGTCCCATATTGTAAAAAGTGAGATTTTCATGTCTTTTATATTATAAAGCAGGTTTAAAGGGACTATTTGTAACTTTCAGAAATGCTTGTTAACAGCGACACCTGTGGCCGTGAAGTCAACGAAAGTCAGCATCGGGCTCCCACTTGCTCGCTCTAAATAGACATGAACGAGCATCGCTAAACACAGTGAGGCGACACACATCAGCTTAAACCACAATATCACTCTATTTCAGCTGCTTGGCAGTAATGTTAGCTGACCAGACGAAGGACTCTCCATGAATCACTGCTGATCTTAATGTTGACTTTGAGGCTGAAGCAGGAAGAGAAACGTTATCGCCCCCGACCGGGTGCTGGTGATAACGTTTCTCTCTGCGGAGCCCCGTCACTTCACAAGACACGGGAAACCTCTGTTGGTCTGGAGGAGCTGCAGCAGTTATTTCTGCACAAACGTCCACTGAACATTCACTAGATATTCTCAGAGCTAAACTAACTCTTCTGCAGTGTGTAGTGAGCGCGTGTTCACGTCTAGAGGTGGAGCGAGAACGCGCACGTTGTGTGAGTGAAGGCAAGCAGGCAGAGGAGCAGAGACTTCAGCCACACGCGAGCGCGCATGTGTCCCGACCCGGTACATTTATACGCTTAAAAAGTTACAAACAGTCCCTTTAAGTGCTATATAAATACTGTTAAACGATCAAAACGCTCAATATACGGAGAAATACACACAATTCCGTTGAAATGCACTAAAACGGAGCGTTTCATACAGAAGGTGAATACAGGTATATTCAAGCAGACAGTATGAGGAAAATAAAGTTTTTTTTTAACATTACATCATGTAAACATGTTCTAGTAGAAACACAAAATACAAGTAAGAACCTGAAAATGAGCATGATATGGGACCTTTAAGTAAGTAGCCGTATAATAAGCGGGATAACGTACACCTAGCCGGTCATTGTTGTGAAATAAACCCCTCGATTGTTTTTGCACCACACAGCCTTGCCCTTTTACTTCAACATGAAGCTGTGGGTCTAACATAACTGTCAGGCTTAAAATAGCACAAACTATTCAGACCGCATACTGCAGGCCGGCAACTGTTGATCTTTACACGCTTGTTTGTAATTATATAATGTTAAGTATGTAAAGTTGTTTTCAGCCCATGACCATCGAAGGAAATACAATAAACGCACTGATAATAAATTCTTACACTAGTTTAGTCGTCTAATGTCACATGCAAATCTTGCCTCGCTGTTCTCTGGTGACAAACCACAAAATATTCCTTACAAGTAAAGGCACATTTATAAAACCATGACGGGTCGGTGACGCATATTTCCCAGAAAACACCTCTTATGGAAAAAGTTACAAGACAAATCTTAACTTAAAAAAACTGAACATAAACACATGGAAACACAACACAGACCGTGTAACGTCAGCATCCACTCCCCCGTCGTTTCTTTCTTTAGATCCTCCTGCCTGTGCTTCCCAAACTGTCTCTATCACCGCCCTCCGCCTCTCCTTCTGCACTTAAAATATTTTTAATCCCCCGCCCACCACCCCCAGTTAACCATGATAATAATGATAATAATAATAATAATAATAATGATAATAATGATAATAATAATGATGATAATAATAATAATAATAATGATAATAATGATAATAATAAAAATTATAATGATAATAATAATAATGATAATAATAATGATAATAATAATAATAATGATAATAATGATAGTAATAATAATAATAATAATGATAATAATAATAATAATGATAATAATGATAGTAATAATAATGATAATAATAATAATAATAATGATAGTAATAATAATGATAATAATAATAATAAAGATAATAATGATAATAATGGTAATAATAATAATGATAAAAATAATAATAATAATAATGATAATAATAATAATAATTATTATTGTTATTATTATTATTATAATAATTATAATAATAATGATAATAATAACAATAATAATAATAATGATAATAATAATAATAATAATTATTATTATTATTATAATAATTATAATAATAATAATGATAATAATTATAACAATAAGCATTAACCTATATTTGGATTTGAATCATTTGGTATTTGTCTTAAGTAGATTTAGATTATTTATACAAAATATAAACCAGCTAATAAATGATGATGTATTATATGTTAAACTACCGAGCAGTATATAAAGTAGGGCTGCACAATATGAAGAAAATGTGCGATCACATTATTGAATATCGTGATAGCGATGTTACTTGCAATAAATAACCAGATATTAAAATGTACTCATTTCCACCTTTCTGCTGCTTTCAGTATTCTGCTAAGATTACAACCAATTGCTTGTTGAATTAAAGATATTAAAGGGAATTATTTCTGCAGACTGTTACATTTTAAAGTGCAGTTTTCTTCTGATGCTCTCTTTCAACTAACTCATAAAAATCCCTGAGTGGCAGTCTTTCACGATGTGTTTATTGCACCAAGTTGACATCGCGATGACGATAATAACACGATATATTCTGCAACTCTAATATAAAGTCACTATTTTGCAACATTAAAGTGTAAACATGTACTTTTATGAATCACTAATTATAATCCAGTAATATGATTCTGAAATTGGCCATTCTGCATAATGAGTACTTTGGTACTTTATATACATATATGCTAATGCTTTTGTACTTTTACTTATTAAGAGTTTAAATTGAGTATTTTTAGTTGTACAGTATTTTTTACTCTGTAGTATTGCTACTTTTGTTAAAGTAAAATATCTGAATACTTCTTCCACCACTGAGAAAAAAATGCAAAGAAAAGAATAGCAGAGGAGGACAAAAGTAAAAATACAAATAATTTTGAAATGCATTTTAAAAATATTTTTAAATTACATTTTTAAATTCCTTTGAGGTGTTTGCAGCATTGAGAAAAAAACCCCAAGCTAATACTCTGGATAATCCACAGAAACATAAACCGTACGTAGAGATAGCCTGGACAGATAAAAGCAGACCTCTCTGCATGGCTAGATACAACTAAAGGTGTTTGTGTGATTTGGGTGGATGGAAACAGGAAACGAGGGACGGTTTATTCCAACATTTCTCAGAAACACCCACCTTCTGATGTTATCAACTTACATGGTGAAAGTAAAGAGTTACACTAGCAGGCAACTGTTGAACGTTATAAACTGTTACCTTTTCCTTATTATCAGATGTAATAGGGACGTTCTCCTTTGATTTAAGTAAAGATATAGTGTAAATTATTGTGTTTAGGTAGATAAACCTAATGAATATATATACATTTACACTTGGTCTTGTAGCTGGGTTGAGGGATGGATTATTGTATACAGATGGTGCCACCTGCTGGCCATGAAAGGACATACATGTAAAAATCCTGATGTGATGAGTCTTTCTTTGAACTCCAGTAACCATCAGACCTCAATATGTGGATAAAAACTCATTAAACAGTGGTTTCCTTACAGTAATAAATTGGATTTCACAGGTATTGTGAACAAAGAGAGATGTTACACGGCTGTAAAGGATTTAAAGATTTTAATTGTGTGAACTCTTTGTTTTTTCTTCCATCACCCAGACACTCATTTGCTCTGGTAAAAGGATGCATACATTAAATGCAGGGGAAGACAGTGCACGTTTTAACTGAATGAAACAATCTTTAAAGACACATCATGATAGCGTCGGTGTACCAAACCATCTGTAGGAAGTTTCCAGACAGGCGTCGTGTTTTTATCACACACACACTGATGCTGATGAACGAAAAGAGGTGATACAAGGAAGGTAATTTATGACAATATGGATCATCTGTGGATAAATTAATTGTAGATGCAGAAGAATGCATCCTGTCCAATAACTCTGGGGCAGAAGTTTACAATATTTCTTTCAGTTTCAGGGTCTCAGAGGCACGGCAGAAACATGAAACCAGTCCAATCAATCAGTTAATGCTGTGCAGTAGATGGTACCAATGTCAGAAAACCTCCCAGCAGATCAAATCAACAAGTCTGAGCAGCAGCACATCAACAGGTCAGTGACAGGTGTTGTTAAATAGCAAAAATAAATGCCATGTTTGATCCCCTTTGCACCACGTACGCAGAGCAGGAAAGGATTAATTTGGATTCGGATTGATACTCTGATCAAATGGGGAAGGGAAAAGGTTCAACTGGGCGCTTTAAACACACTATAATGAATGATCAATGGTACGATAGAAAATCTGAAAAATGCAAACACAACCGCCCTTTAACCTTAGGCACATATGTAAAACCAAAAATATAAATATTCATTAGCAATCTTTTTTTTTTTGCTTAAAAAATATCCTTTAATTTATGGCATCCACTTCTGGGATGTGCCTATGGATAAATAGCAATGAGGGAAAATGTGTGGAGACAAAACTCCAACAATGTCAAATGTATAAAGAGGGATGGAAAACCTTTAAGCACTGTCAAACACACACAAAAAAACTGTATTCATACAGTACACATTGATGTGGTAAACCTTCCAATTAAATAATGCAGTAGGATAGTTGGGCGAATCAGTCGTAATGCTTTCCATTTATCTCTTTAAAAGGGCCACAAAACCAAAAAAAACAATCTCATTTGTGGCTTTAAGCTTCTCTCCCCTTATTAATAATATATCTTAATGGATAACACATCAAGTATTCTCTCTTTTCACTTTAAAGGAACCTTAGTATCATAGTGTTAAACACAATACATATACTGTATATGCAAATAAAATCTGCACATTTTGTACAGATTGTCCGTTCAGTGGTTTACCAGTGGAGGCAGACTGCACTTTACCACATTCACCTCTGGGTTTAAGGAGTGACCTCTCTCTTAATAATAATACACCCGTCTTCATTTGTTAATTGCGGCAGCAAGCGGGCTACGCTACGTCACCCTATTCAGAGGCAGGGCCGGTTCAAATCTGACCAAATGAGATGATGATTGTGACTGAGCCTTTTGCTTTTTTTATTCACTCGCAGGTTCAGAATGTGCTTCAGCACATCAGTATAGTCCAGCTTACTGAGCCAAGATGAAGGTGGGACAGCTACTGAACCAAAAAGTTCAGCAACATAGCTCTGAAAAAAAAAAAAAAAGATGACTTCTCTCATATCCTGACGAGGAGCGAATCCAAATAGAGAGAGAAGAGAGAGAAACGTTTCAAGGCCTTTGCATAGCAAAATGTACAAAGCTGCTGCCGCTGCGATGCAAGACAGAGACGAAAATATACAGGATATTTACAAATGTACAGGAGGAGGAGGAGGAGGAGAACGTCTAGACTGTAAGGAGACACCATCAGACAGACAGTTGGCCAGGCTCTGCCGTGGGCGGTTTGGGCGTCACTTCCAGGACGTTAGGTCAAAGTAATCACACCATTAGCGGTCTGCCAGTCAGGCTGGTTTTCCAGCTCTAACGGAGAGTAACAGAGAACGGAGTGCACACATGTGACAGCGGAGAGCTCTTCGAACCTGCCGAGACGAAGCAGAAGAGGTTTGCAGACCTTCCCTGGGTGTTAACAGGGACGAGTAGGACTCCTAGATGAGTTGTATCATCAACATGCTGAACGGAGCCAGTGACTCCTCATCCCTCCGGTCCAGAGAGACAGAAGAAGCGGTTATAAAATAACTTGAGGGCTACTGAAATGTAGACCGTCAACGGCCCGTCATCTGACCACTACGTCCCTGTCACCCCTCTCCACCCGAGGACACAGAGCTGAGTCCATCCTCCCTTCAGTCCAGATTCTCCTGCTCCACTTTACACACCGTTGGCACTCATCTTGCTCTTCTGGGACACCTCTGTTGCTGCTTTAGCCTGTTGAAGAGGTCACAGAGGTTAGTATAACAATATCCAGTTTTTCCCATTGAAAAACATAATATGCTTTTTTTTTATAGCATCCTGTCTTTAGTTGATAGCTGACAGACGTTTAGTGATAGAAATCATACAGACAAAGAGAGAAAGAGAGAGAGAGAGATAGGGATAGGATGTGACTAAGGTCACCAGCCAGACATGAATCACAATCATCACGGTCACATGGTCTCAGACTGCTGAGATACCAGAACTCTCCATGCTAGCAGTACTGATTACAGTGACCTATAATGACATTTTGAAGCACAGACTCAATAATACGATTAATCTATTCAACAACAGTTGGCTAATATTGCAACACTATGAGTTTGTGCAACACTGACAGACCTCAGTGTTTAAATTACTCTCTAAATGAAACCTCAGTATGTTGTGAATAACCTTCCCTCATACAAAAAAGTAAACATCCTCTATCAGCAGAGGATAGAATGTTTAAATTATGTTTCAGTATTCCTAAAATTTGATTTATTTGACCTACATAAGAATGCATGTAGGGATGTACCGAGAACCGATAGTTTGGTACCAAGTCGATGCCAAAATTGTGGAAACGCGACGGTACTCATTTTTTTCTGCAGTACCGGAGGTACCGCCAGGGCTCTAGACTTAACGGTGTCCCGTCTGTGATAGGAAATGTGTTTGGGACACAGTAAACTCACTTTCAATGCTTCCTACAACAACAAATCTGTGTTGAAATCAGATGGATGAGAGCTAGTTAACTTTAGCTGTTAGCAGCCTGTAAGCTAACAGCTAACTAGCTCTCGTCATGCCAATTTCAACACGGTAAGGTGCCATCGAGTTACATCAAGATGCATTCAGGCTCTATTCAGTAAAAATGAATATTGGGCGAATGTAAATTCTCACGTTATAATGATGTGTTCACATGCAATCTTGTAAAACATAGTTTTTGGTGAGAAACTTAATAAAGAGAGATAATACATCCAGTTGTTTGACGGAGATGTTTTCACAGCAGGATATAAAATAGATAACAGAGAGGGAATTATGACATGTTAAACTTCCTAACAAAAAACATTAATAAAGGAGTGGATGTTGTAGTATATTATTGTTCTACTTTTGTTTTTTAGCCCGGTATTGAATTGGTATCTAGGATCATGGAATTCCACTGGTATTAGCATCGACTACTAACTTTCTGGTATCGTGACATCCCTAAATGCACGTCTCATGTACTTCTGGGAAAATATCCCCTTCCCCCATATGACACATGTTTGTTTAGAAATGTGTGGATGGAAACTTTAAGTTTAATGGCACTAACATTTAAACAACAGCTATATAAACAGACTAACCCAGTAGTCTTAAAAGCAAAGAGTCAGAGAATGAGTGTGTGAAAAAGAGATGTAGAGTCTCTTTTAACTGGATGGTTTAAATAAGAATCACTTAGAGCTGTGCCTGACAGAGGCAGGTCTATATTTATCAGCTATTTTTAAACCTCACACAGATTAACTTGAGATGTTCAGTTCTTATTTAGCCAGTAGCTTTTTGTATTTGTGGTGGTCACTCTGTCAAATGACTTCTATATATCTAAACTAGACAGATTTCCAACCAGTCTCTATTCTTTCTGTACTTTCTGGTTTTCCGTGTCCCACTGTGAGAGATTAGCATTGTCATGTGAGACAGATCAAAGCCAGGAAGAACTAACTGGATTATGAAACCCCGTGTTGCATCACGTCTCATACTGGTTTCTGTGGATTCCACAGGTCCGAACAACAACAACGGGAGCTCACCTGAAGGACTTCAGCAGGAGTCAGAGGTTTGTCCGACACCACGGGAGCCTTGTCTCTCATCTCCTCCACCTACAACACACAGACATAAAAAGAAAACTGATATACACATGTTTTTGTGTGTGTGTGTGTTTACTATAATTCATACATTTATTAAACTTCCTGTCGCTGTCACAGGACAAAAGGTCAACCTTTCTTGAGCTATGAATAACAGGTCTATTTTCAGCTTTATGACGAGGCATTTTTTTAAACAATCCCATACATGGGTATGTATGGTGTATTTACCATAAAGAAATACACTTTATTGTCAAGAGTTAGATGAGAAGATACCATTCATGTCTGTATATGAAGCCGCCAGTTAGCTTAGCACAAAGACTGTAAACGGCGGGAAACAGCTAAATGGTGCTTAATCCGTACAAAATCATTTTAGAGGTGCTGGGAGGTGGATTTTATTACTCTTTGGACAGAGCCAGGCTAGCAGTTTCCCCCTGTTTCCAGTCTTTATGCTAAGCTAAGCTAATCAGCTACTGGCTGTAGCTTCATATTTACTGTACAGACACGAGAGTGTTATCAATCTTCTCATCCAACTCTAGATAAAAAGCAAATAATTGCATATTCCTTAATGTTGAACTATTCCTTTAAGAGGCTGGAGGATTTTCTTAATCCATAAAGGAATATTGGTATTTATATAATCCTTCAGTTTGACCATAAATCACCAGATTTGTAGATACACTGACTACTTTCTTTGTATGAGATGAACAACGTCTCATAACTGCTCTGATACTGGACTATGAATACATAAATCTGCTAACTACAAACATGCCTTAGGCAACTGGACAAATACAGTGAAGATCAGTGACTAAAAGAAACTTTACATTTTACTTTAATGTTTTGTTATTCTACATGTAGCTTGTATGAGTGTCTAAGTATCTGAAAGTATCCCAGGACTCAACTATGATAAGAAAAACAGCTGTACAGCCCCTCCAGTGCGACCAGTACATCTACTGTTATATCAGAAATCTCTTCTGAACTGCAGCGATGACCTTATAATACAGTTTATCTTCTCTCATGCTGCTGTGTGTTTTCTGAGTGCACTGACCGGTCTGTCTTTGATGATGCGAGCCGGGTCCTTCAACGTGTCCGAGCTGACTGAGGTTGTGTTTGCTCCGGTGTTCTCCGCTGAAGGAGGAGGAGTAGCTTTCTGCAACAACAACAGCAACACACATCTGGTAAGAAAACCACAACCTACAAAACATTACCTGCTCTGGTTTATTGTTCAATGGCTGCATTAAAGTCATTAAAGTAGGGGATATTCATTGATTGTGGATGTTTAAATGAGGAAGAAAGAACAGGTGTATTTTCAAGGGTTTTATAATAGTTAAATTAACCTATTAACACATATATGGAGGAGATCTTTAATAAGGATTAATAAGGTTTGGGGTTACTAATAGAGCTACAATGATTAATTGATCGAAAGAAAATGAATGAGCAACTATTTTGATAATTTATTAATCGTTTCAGTTCATTTTTTCAAGCAAAAAAGCCAAATATTTACTTGATCCAGCTTTTCACATGTTCAAATTTGTTGCTTTTCTTCAGTCTTAGATGGTAGTCAGTAAAATATCCTCAGGTTTAGACTGTTGGTAAGACATAAAGCAATTTGAAGATGCCACTTCTGGGTCTGGGGGAAGTTGTGATGGGCGTTTTTTGCTGCTTTTTAATATTTCATTAGCGCAGTGTTCGGTCAGAGCGCGTGGCCATTCGGAACGGGCCGATTGCTAGTCGGGAACCGCTCATCGCTCGTTGACTCCAGGGAAGTGAAGAAGAGTTTGGTTGTAATGTTAGTATATCCAGCATCCAGCAGCAAAAGTGAACTGCAGGCAATAAGCCGCAGCCTGCAAAGGCTTGCTGGTCGCTTGTTTATTCAAACTTTAATAATATTGAACGTGTCGCGTATCGAAATTGCACCAACTTCGACACTGCACATTCTTGAGTCCGCAGAAATACACCTGTAAGTAGGATAAGTTGGATGAACGGTTCTCGAGATATGCAAAGGACAGCCAGGTTACTAATGAACTTGCTGACACCAGAAACATAAATAGTTATGAAACATCTGGAGAGCAAACACTGATTGGTACCAAACATCACGACCTGCATACCAGAGATTTAACACCTTGAATGTTAAGCCGGGTTCAACTTCCTCTAATCTGTACATTCAAGTGAAAATGCAGTGAGATTATAAGTAGCTTGTAAAGGTCGAACCTCGAGTTTGGGAACAGGCGGGATGACTGGAGGTTTAGGTTTGAGGTCAGAGTGGTACATGGCTCTGGACAGCAGCAGCAGCGACGGAGGAACGTTCTCCTTCAGGTGCAGGTCCAGCCACTAGACAGAGACATTTATTATTATTCATTACATGGGAACAATTACAAAACATAAGAAGATTCATTCTTTTATTAAAGACATTTTGAACTAAATCTGTTCCGAATGAACCAAAATACTATTTGTGCCTATTTATATTCTTTTTTTGTTTGTTTTTACTTTAATTTACAGAATGATTACAACGAGTAAAACGTTTAATCTTTTCTTTTTGAGTTAGCAAAGACAATCTGATAAATGGAGGAGGAATGAAAATCTACTCTTCAGTCTCTGGGAATGTTAATCTGGGGAATCACACATTTATGAAACTAGTATTTATTTATTTTTGTGAAGGTTCTCAGTCATCCATGTCATGGTATCTGAGGAAGGGGTTAAATCAGCAGCAGCTGGACTTGGTTTAGGTTCTTGAAGACGTTTCAATTCTCATCCGAAAAGCTTCTTCAGGTCTGACTGAATGGTAGGGGAACCCAGGAATTTAACCTCTGTGGGGTCGTTAGCATGAATATAGAAACCACTCAGTACAATGGTGCTCCTTGATGACCATAATGTGCATATTTTATACAGGGAGGAAAGATGGTTTGAAAGAGGAGTGAAAGAAGCCATCTATGCTAAAGTAGAGAAGCCATCACTCAACAGAGGAGGAGGCCTAAGCCATCACCAATGCTTGCCTGGCATCCCTGCCCAGGAGATTAAACAACCATTCACACTTGACCTCACCCGACAGTCATTCACATTAGGTATCAGTTGACTCTAACGACCCTCGATTACGGTCGTCACACCTAGGAGCACCATTGTACTGAGTGGTTTCTGAATTCCTGCTAACGACCCCACAGAGGTTAAATTCCTTGGTTCCCCTACCATTCAGTCAGAACTGAAGAAGCTTTTCGGATGAGAAGTGAAACGTCTTCAAGAACCTAAACCAAGTCCAGTTGCTGCTGGTTTAACCCTTCCCCAGTATTTATTTAGTGTCTATCGACCAAGAAAAGCTACAAAATTCACATTGAGTTGCTTACCTGCTGCATCTGTGTGTGTAGCTGTTCGCTGGTGAGACCCAGAGACCTCATCCCTCGACTACGACACGCCGCCTGTAACTCTGACACACTCATAGCTGCCACGCCTTCTGCTGCGATCATCTGTGAAGGAAACAGAGAGGGAAGTCAAAAACTGTTTTACAAGCACCGCCCGCTGAGCCCCGTTAATCACCACGAGTGACGAGTTAATTTTAAATCTTTTTGCTGTCTCTTTTCCATGAATCCGACACAGCGCATCTCTGTTCTCCCTATGCCTGCTCACTAAAGCTTTGCTCTGCGCTCCATAAAAGTAGTTAACGTTATGGATATGATTTGTAATGTTAAAGATAAGATAATAATGTTAAATGGAACATGATGCTGTGATATTGTCGCACCAAGCACGGACTTTTAAAAGCGAGCCGTTGTTTAAATAGGAGACATCGCTGTTTTTAATGTTTAAATATTTTAAATCAGATCAACTAGTGGCGATCTCAAGTAACCACGATTGGACCATATGAAAACAGAAACAGTCGCCCAACCCTACGCCCCCGCTGCTCTATCTCACCTCATCGTCTGACTTGATGGTTCTGAGTTGCATCATCAGCTGAAAACGCAGCAAGTTGTTGGTGCCGATGGGCTGCAGCTCCAACAGTTTACACAGAGCCACCAGCTGGGGGCGCTCCAGGTGCTCCAGCGTCAGCTCGTCCTCAAACAGCTTCGAAAACCGGACGATGTCCTTCGTGGTGGGCTGCTCGCCTGTTCCCCGAACCTGACGAGGACACACAGTCAATAATGCAAAACACCTGAAACAAGGCTGAGCAAATATCGTCCAGACCAGCTGGAGCAGAAGATCCATAAGATAATATATATACAGCATCTCATCAAATCTCAAGTCCCAAACCATCAATTTAATCTATGTTTTATTAATACTACATTCAAAACTGTAGGATTTCAGGTATAACAAAGTATGAGATGAGATTGCTCTCAAAACTTTTCCCCTCACTAATGCTGTTTTTTATCATTATGGAAGATCCTCTATGCATCTTAGATTCCCATTTATAATGGTTCAGTTTGTTTACCGACTCATTTCACTTTTTAAACACACAAACACAGACTTATCTAATGTAATCGAGGGGTCTTGACCTTCTATTGACAGACAAGATGTTAAGTGTTATCTTTGCTGTCGTTTACCTTCTGAACGTATGTGGAGAAGCGCTGCGTCTCATCTTCTGTTTGAGCTTTTGCTTTATTCCTTCGAGCCATCTCGGCGATGGTCTCTTGGAGAAACTTAGCCAGCTCCAGCTTCGCTGCCAGACCTTTCTTCTGCTTCTCCTCCTGCATGAAGGACGGAGGGAGGAGCAAGACACAGGTTAGTTTAAGAAAATGAATGAATACTTCAAATACAGCTGCAGGTTGATGTATTAAAATATAGTTGTCACAGACTGGTTTGTCCTCTTCAGAACTATATTACAAGTTCTCTAGAGTTTCAATATTACAGAGTTAAAACTTTTTATTGTGGTAGTTGGATTTGAGACAGTTGTACATAATGAAGATATACAAACAGAAATGTGATTTATTAGGTTGTTTGAGTTGCAGGTTGTCAGTTCAGGTTGTTTCTTTGTTTACCGTATAATGTATTCCAGATTATTATTAAACCTGCTTTCAAAAGCACCAGGATTTTTAACTTCTTATCTTCAGCAGGAGGCAAAATAATCAAGATGGTGACGGCCATAATGCCAAGCTCGAGGCTTTAAAAACAGCAGTCCACTTCACGGTGACTACGTCCACTTCTTATATACAGTCTATGGTTATTAGAAGCTGCTGGGCAGCACAGTCCTGCTTGGCTAAATTAACGAAGTTAACAGCTAACGTACTGCTGGCTATTAGAAAGAATGCAAGTTTAAGGCACTTTCACATTGGCTTCACTTTTCAGACCCTGGAGTTGCCCACTGCTAACAGCTAACGTTAACCGGATTTGTTGTTCACAATGCAGCATTATAAAGGACATTTTCTAACATCCCCAGGACGCTGTTAATCCCGAGCCTTGATCCCTGGTTCCTGCGGTACTGTAGAAAAATGAGTACCGTCACATTTTTAGTATTTTGGCATCGACTTGGTACCAAGTATTGCTTCTCCTGAAATCCCTACAGGAACAGTCGCAATACAATCTTTCAGTATTACAAAAATCATAATATTGTACTTACACCAACATATTGTGATGATAGTTTTGAATATATCATACATTTTGCATTTGACCCTGTGTTTTTTTTTTCCTATGTTCAGTCACATTTTCAGAGGCCGGACTCGTCTGTGCTGTCCAGGAGCACGAGAGCATTTCTGTGAATCACTCAAGCGTGATCCAGAACAACCCGGGGAAAACATCGGAGTGGACAGGTCGTCTGGACCAAGTACAGAAACCTGCTGCTTTTCTTTTTACCAGAGATTAGAGGCGAACAAAAGGAATGTCGTATCATTATAATTACAGGAACAATAGACATATCAGTTGGTGCTTTTTTTTTTTTTTAGAAAGATACAGTATGTACTTTGCAGGTTTGGACGGTATGTGTTATTTCATGCAACAGCTCCTAAAGTAAATAAAGATTAGATAAAGTCTGCTGCCTGAATGTCCGGAGGTTCTTAGTACGGCAGACATATCTGAGGAGTTATATAATCACAATGAACTCTATGGCGAGGTCATTCAGGCGGCAGGGTATGTATGTCTGTGTGTGTGTGTACATGAACACATGCCTTTTTGGTCTCTGTCTCGAAGGTGGAGGGCAGCATCTCTGGGAAGAGTTTGAGGAAGACGGGAAGAAGGAACTCCATGAAAGGAACGATGATGAACACGGTGAAGGGCACCAGACGGAACAGGTCAGCGCAGGTCCTCATCAGCTGTAAACACACAGTAAAACGATGTTAATATGACAAAATGTGGAATGTAATGTGAGCCAGTATTCATGCCGTGGTGCAGTCATCTTTGGAGGTGTGTTTGCATGTTAATATCCATTACATGTGCAGTGAGCCTCTGCCAGTCCTAAAATAGACTAAATATAGTTTTACCATGAGCATAACTTGGGTCACTGAGAGTGCATATACAGTACTGTGTTCGGGTTGAGCGATCGTTTCTATTTTCATATCATCCAATAGTGGTGACTCAAGATTAGGCGATCTGATTGCCAGGGGGTTGTGGGAGTTACGTCATGAAACAAAGGCAAAACAAAGTGACAGTGAATATGGCCGCAACTGACAATGAGGAGACTTTCATTATTGATTAATCTAGTGATTATTTTCTTGAAATATAAAATAAGGGGAAAAATACCCATCAGTCCAAAACCAAACGATATTCAGTTTACTGTCATAATACATAAGACAAAGAAAAGCAGCAAATGTGCAACTAATGTTTTACATTATTGTGTGAAAAATGTCCTAAACGATTAATCAATGATCAAAATATTTGCAGATTTATTTTCCGTCAATCGAATAATTGATTAATTGCTTTTAACTCCAATCGTGACACTTGTGTAAAGTTATTGTAAAATGCTACAGACAGTGAAAAACATTCAATATCATGTATTATTGCTGCACAAAGCTCAACCTACAACTGAACTCTAAATATCACAAAGCAAATACTTTGTGTTGAAACGACAAAATACAGCAGAACCATACAGACCAACACTAGAACTGAATGTCTCTCACAGCAGGATTCAGTGTTACAGCTTAAACCTATTTCAGGAGTTCTAATAGTGTATTTTAAGTATTTTGACTTCAAATAAACTATTAAAACTCTGTAAATGATTATTTACAGACTGTCTGTCTCACCACTGTAACACACAACTGCATACCTGCTGTTGCTCACATCTGTTACGACTTCGGGAACACACTGTACACATTCCTCATTGACATGTAAAAGTGTGAGACATTCAAAAGAGCCCTAAAGCAATAAAATATACGTCTCACTGCTTTACTGATTACAACCCAGAGGAGGCGTGACAGGAAACAGGACGACTACTGAATGAAACCAAACGATTGAATAGGAACCAGACAGACAGGCTGTTGTGACCAGAGGGCAACAGAGAAGATCAATGCAGAAGAACAGAGCAAAAAGATTTAAGTACAAAGATTTCAAATTAATTTGGGACACAAGTGTGTGGTCTGTTAAACCTTAATAATATCTCATTTCAAATTACAGTACGGGCTGCAACTAACGATTATTTTCATTGTCGGTTAATCTGTTGATTATTTTCTTGATTAATCGATTAGTTGTTTGGTCTATAAAATGTCAGAAAATGACGTCCCCAAATGTCTTGTTTTGTCCACAACTCAAAGACATTCAGTTTACTGTCAGAGGAGTAAAGAAACCAGAAAATATTCACATTTAAGAAGCTGGAATCAGAGAATTTTTACCTTTCTTTTCCTTAAAAAATTACTCAAACCGATTATCAAAATAGTTCACGATTAATTTAATAGTTGAAAAATAATCAATTAATCGTTGCAGCTCTAGTGCACAGATACTTTCAGGTACATTACCAATAGGAACTAGTAGGAAAAAGGCTTTGTTTTTATTAGGGCTGACCTGAATGCTTCAACCGTTGCCATGGTAATCGACCTCCAAATCAGTATTCAAATGCTTCGTTTTTTGTATTTTTTTTATATGCAACTAAGTAATAATAATGAATAAATCACAAAATAGCCCATTCAATAAGGAATAATCCCACAACATTATTAATATTCAACATTATATCTGTTATGATTAGAGGTGCGTGTGTGTATAGTAGTGTGGCAGCAGCACTGGCCCGAAGCTTTGAATACCTTCAGATATTTCTCACCGAAGCTTCGAAGCCCGAAATTAGTAAATGAATTAGAAATTAGTGATTAAGGTGAGACTGAAGACGTCCATTTCATGTATATTAAATTATGATTCAAGAGCTACACTTTTGAGTAAAATATCCTGCGTTTTGTTGAGTTGATGAAGCTGTTCTTACCCTTCTCCTCTCCCTGCGTGTGAGCAGTTGTCCGTGCAGCAGCCTCCACACCATCCTGCCTGCAATCTTGATATCGATGCCGAGTAACCGGAAGCCATTGTAGTAATGCTTCAACTCCTCCACGATCCTCTGATACAGAGCCTTTTTCACGACTGCCCTCTCCTGCACCGGAGGGACAGCGGCCGTTGTAGTTGCGGTGGCGGTGGTGGTGGTGGCAGTGGCGGTGGACATCGGAGTGGGAGCCGATGGAGGTTGGGACTGGGGTGCAGCGGCTACAGAGTCCGTTTTAGCTCCAGGAGAAGCATCCTGGGCAGCAGCCGGTGAAGTTTTAGCATCCTCCTGCTTTATGTCTTGGAGCCAAACACCTGAGCTGTGTAGAGGGCGGGCGAGCAGGGCGGAGTTGTGGCCTCGGTAACAGTGGGGGGAGCCGTAGCGGGAGTGCCTGAGTGCGAGTAAGGACGAGACCTGGCGAGGAGGGTCTATGTGGAGATAGGCTCTAGAAGACAGAGAGGAGCAGCTGTTCCTCTTGGATAACAAATATGATCCCCTGTTGACAGCAACAAGAAAAACTGGTTAGTTATTATGTAATATTGAGCACTTAAAAAGTAAAGAAAGTACATGATAGTGCTCAAATGTTTATCAACAATACACAACTACAATTTTGAAAATGAATTAATCAGTTAATAGATACTGTATATAAAGTAAAACGGTTTCAGGTTACACCCTAGAGCTGTCTATGACAAATACTTAATTGTCGACTATTTTGAAGATTGATTAATTGTTTAAGTAATTGCAGCCTTTGCTGGCGCATTGTTACGTTTCTTGGAGCTTCACTGCCACCTGTAGATCAGTGGAATAGTGGGTGCGCTCCCTTTCAGACAGCCGGGGCGAGAAGTGATGATGAGCGGTGAGTGAGGAGCATACCTCTTAAAGGGGAAAACATTTGCCGACGGGAGGAGGCGTCACTTTAAACAAAGCATGGATGTGTCAGAGCGATGAATTTTCTCATTAATTGTTGACGAGATAACGATGCTACAGAGACAAAATGATACGAGCAATCACCTGCTGGCTGCTCTGCTGTATGTTAAATATATACTTACTTTATTTGTGTGTATCAGCCATGTGATCGAGGTAGGCGCTGCTTTTGCTGCTTGAATTGAGCGGGGCATTCAGGCGTATGTGCCGGCTGATACGCCTTTTAAAGCTTCAGTAGGCCAAAAGGTTTTGGCATCATTGGGCAAATATTCCATAATAACCTTTCAGCATATTGTAGTTCAAGAGTTCTGAGAGAAAACTAGACTTCTGCACCTCCTTGTGGCTCTGTTTTCAGGCTTTAAAAAATCTAGACAGAGAGAGAGTATTCCTATTGAGCGTTTCTATTGGTTGTGCTCCGGCTGGTGGGCGGTGCTTGATATTTCCTCAACTGATCTCAACATGGCTGCCGGGTCACAAACTTTCTCATTTTACAGCTAAACAGTACACTACAAGATGTTTCTGAAAACATTTGACGTGAGAAATAGGCATTACAGTAACAGAATATTGATTCATATTTGATCAGCGCTGCCTAGTTTGACCGTTTGATCGGAGTTCACGTGTGATTGTCGGTCGCTCAGGGACGGCAGACTCCAGATCAGCTCTGATTGGTTGTTTTCCTCAGGTCTGTGAAATCTCGCAGATGCCGTTAGGAGCACCGGAGGACACGGAGGCACATGACTTTTTTTCAGATTACCTGTCTCATGCACTACTGTCAGGATATAGGGACCGTTTTATAAAAATAACTTTTTTTAATCATATTTGCTGCATTTCTACCCACTGCAGCTTTAAATGGTGTGCAGACTCCGTCTACTCGGTGCACCGCAGGCGTATTCCGGCATGGTAATGATGTGGACCCAGTGTGAAATGCATCCTTGTGCATGTGCACAAGACAAACAAAAACAGGGAAAGAGAAAATGGCTCCACAACACTACTACTACTACTACTACTGCTAATATGTTTCTGTAAACTCAATTGAAAAAACTACACTTTACAACAGATAAAAATAACCAGATAGGAACGGCTGTTTTGGCTGATCAAAGGAAAAATACCTGATGCAAAAATCCTGTTAATTCAATATTGTTAATGCAATGGTGGCTTCATTAAACCTGAGATATAGCAAACTTAGTATATATGGTATGGTAAAGTCTCTGACAGTTGACAAATTGGTATATATATGTTCACATAGTACATATTGCCCAACCCTAATGTTAAACAGAGTTATGTAACAATCTGGCAACTCTAATTTCAGGGGCCATGAGAGTTTATGGTAGTACGAGTGAGGACAAAGATGTGAATTTCTGATCTTGCATCACCAGTAGAAACCAGTTAAGCTCTTGTGTCCCTGCAGCACCCACTAGGTAAACACAGACAGCTTTTCTAGACTCCTTAAACACAACAGAGGGCTCACAAGACTTTGTAATTACAGTCATTAAAACTGTGTGAAGAGAACCGGTTCTGCATTTCCTTGAAATTAGTGGGTTATTTATTTATTTATTTTATTTTATTTTTCCCCCGTCTTTTGTTTATTGTATATCTTTCCTTCGTGCACCTAAATGTATTCTGTAACCTGTGATCCTATGGGTGGGTGGGTAGGGAGGGGGATAGGGAAGGGAATTTGGACTTAACTTTGTAAACAGATCTGATGAATGATATCTATTTTGTTTGACTTATACATGTTTTGTATCTGTTATTTTTGTAAGATAAAATCTTTGAAAATCAATAAAACATATTTACAAAAAAAAAGAAAAAGAAATGAGTGGGTTTGCATTGCAGGACGTAAATGTAGCCATGTGCTGCATAAACTTACCTTGATCTTGTGACTGCAAGGAGCACCTGGTGACTAAAGACTGCCATTGCAGGGGCAGATTACAGTATCCTGTTGAAAGCACACATGGAGACAGACAGAAAGAGAGAGAGAGAGAGAGAGAGAGAGAGAGAGAGAGAGAGAACATGCAGGTGTCTGGTTACAATCCACTGTTATGGTGCAGCTAAACAGGCTGAATGGGAAAAATAAAACAAGCAGACAACATCTCCTTCAGTGCATCTCACTGTGCGATATCATTTTCCACTTGTGCAATTTTGTTAATAGTCTGTTTATTGTCAATACTGAATATACTGCTCCTATTTTTATACTACCTTCTATTTAAATGGTTCATATTTTGTTTCACTTTGTTTAGCTCTTTTTTTTTTACTGTGTTAGGTGATGCATCTTGTTTTTTGCACTATCCCCTTTGCTGACTAATAAAGGAATACCTTATCTTATCTTATCATACACACAGTATCCTTCCATAACAAACACACCACAGACGTTACAAGTCAGCTTAATAAATATGAAATGACATAATGTGCTAACACGAGTACAACCACGTTAGGTCACTGTTATGTAACAGCAAACACGGCACGTTTACTTATCAGACAGATATATCACATATCAGTCTGATCCATGTAGTGATTAACAGCTTAATAAACCATTAAAATCATTTAGAAACAGCCTCACACACGTTACAAAGATCCTCCTAACTGCAAGTTAAGAAACGTTAAAAACAGCTA
>CAKALU010063185.1:7077-21145 GCA_916700995.1 Hozukius guyotensis
ACGGGCTTCACTAGATAGATCTTTGCGGTTTTGGTGCTTCTGTGTAGTTTGTGTTGGAGTCTTGTCTGAACAGCGTAGCCACACACGAGCGCTCATTGGAAAACGACCCGGGTGATTTATACGTGTAAGAAGTTACAAACAGTCCCTTTAAGAAATCAATAATTTGACACAAAAATGGTCCGACATCATAACTGTGTCCATAGCAACGGTAAAGCAATGTAAAAATGTAATGATGTGAATCCCTCTGCAGACATCACCCTGAACAGCCTCAGAGAATCTTTAAAATCTTCTCCAAACATCAGCAGCTGGGATTGGTCGATCGTTGCCAACGGATACAAGCACGCTTAGCAACAGAGGAGGAGCTGTCCAGGTGTCACAGGTATGTACATATTTACAGAGATTAACAGAGCCTGGATTGATGTGTTTATGTTTAAAGAATGAATATCTGCAGATGTGTTGTCATAGGGCAGAAACTTACTAAACTCTTTTTGTTATCGATTCATCAAGTGTGCAGCACATTGAGCAGATGAGAGCCACAGCAGAGATGAAGCCCAGAGAGCTGCACAAACTGGCACACGACTTCAACTCCATCTACATCAACAACCAGAGCTTCAAGTCCGCTCTGCTGGCTGCTGGAGGCTGCTTCACCGCCGTGGAGAGGCTGCTCACAGGACAGGTAAAACACACACTCAGGTAACACACATGTAGGGCTGGGCAGTAAAACCATCTTAAAAGTCTTCCACAATAACGGTGATAAATTTATGAGATTTATTTTCAGTTAAGTTTTTTTTTTAATCCATTTTCCTACAAAATCACCAGACCAACAGCCAAAACGTAGTAGGCTCCAGACAGTACAGTATAAACACTACAGTATATGCTCACAGTATAAACTATACTGTACTGTATAAACACTACAGTATATGCAGTACAGTATACAGTATGAGACATGTTCCTCTCGGCCTCTCCAGGTGAGTAACGGCGTGGCGATCGTTCGTCCTCCTGGTCATCACGCAGAGAGAGATTCTCCTTGTGGTTTCTGTTTATTCAACACGGCAGCGCTCGCCGCTCGCCACGCCCAGAAAATATCCCATGAGGCGCCGCTGCGAGTCCTCATCCTGGACTGGGACGTTCACCACGGCAACGGGACACAGCACATGTTCGAGGATGACGACAGGTGAGGAGGAGTGTGATGTGACGTGAAGTAAAGTGAATGGATGTGAACTCAGAAGTGAATTGAATCAATGTGAATTGTTGTGAAGTGAACTGAAGTGAAGATTGATTTTCTCTCCGTCTCCAGCGTCCTGTACATCTCCCTCCATCGCTATGACAACGGGACATTCTTCCCGTCTTCAGAGGACGCCGCCACCGACAGGGTGGGCGTGTCCAAGGGGGCGGGGTTTAACGTCAACGTGGCGTGGAGTGGCGGGCGGATGGGCGACTCAGACTACCTTGCTGCTTTTCACAACATTGTCATGCCGATCGCCACCGAGGTAACAACACACACAGAAACACACACTTCCCTGATTAGCGTCTGAAAGTCTCCCGTCACGGGCTAGATTTTCTCAGGCCTGAAAACAGAGCCATGAGGAGGTGCAGAAGTCTAGTTATCTCTCAGAACACTTTGAATTACAATATGCTGAGAGGTTATTATGGATTTTTTGCCCAATGATGCCAAAAATATTCTGCCTACTGAAGCTTTAAGTGCTATATGTTCATATTTATATATTGAAGTATACTTTAAACTGCACTGTTAACAGTTAATGTCTTGATCAATTTCACGTTCAAATTTGCCTTAGCAATAAAACAGCCGTTCTCTAAAGTCGTCGACCGTCTTTTTGTAATGTTTTAAAAAGTTTTAGCGCCAGTATCGGAAAAAAACAAACGATACCCAACCCTAAATATTACACCAGCGCAATACCGCAGTTAATCAGTAGTATGGTGGTGTTTTATTAATGGCCACAAGGTGGGGCTATTATATGTACATGTATATGCTCATGGAGAACTTGTCATTTGATTAAAGTCAACAGAACTGTAGGAATATCATGTTTTAATGTTTGAATAAATTCAAATTCTCTGTGCAGTTTAACCCCGGTCTGGTTGTGGTGTCTGCCGGGTTCGATGCAGCTCGGGGGGATCCGCTGGGTGGATATAATGTGACCCCAGAAGGATACGCCCACCTCACACACCTGCTGATGTCACTGGCCGGGGGGCGGGTCCTACTCATACTGGAGGTACACCCACACACACACACACACACACACACACTCTAAAGGTGTAACGATGTGTAAACATGTCGGCCAGTAGCAGTAAAAGTCATGTGATCTCTTTCTCTCTCTCTCTCTCTCTCTCTCTCTCTCTCTCTCTCTCAGGGAGGTTATAACTTGTCATCTATCTCTGACTCCATGGCGATGTGCACCAGCGTGTTGCTAGGAGACACTCCTCCCTCCTTGGCGACGCCTCTCCCCCCTCCTCATCACAGAGCCGTGGCAGCGATCAACGAGGTCATCCGACACCACGCCCCCTACTGGAGGTCGCTGAGGATACGCAGTCAGTGCAGGACTTCATCTTTTGTATTTCATTTATTTATTCCTGTTTAGTTTCATTTGGATAACTTCCTCACATTTCTTTCAGTCCCAGAGTCTGTGCGGGTGTCACTGTCCTCCCTGAAGCATCGTGGGAAACGTAGTTCTAAAGGAAAGGGCAGGAAGTCAGAGGAGAGCGGCACAAACAAACCACCGCTGCCCCCTACAGGACCGGAGGACACGACGGTAAATGTTTCTAGATAAAAAATCTGAATGAAAAGAAGGAATGAAATCTGAGTTTTGTGTCTCCTGTTTGTTGTTTTCGTCCAATCAGACGGAGGGCGGTCTGGACCAGCTCACTCAGGGATTGGCCAGTTTGGACATCAGTCAATCCTCAGCCAATCACAGTCCTGCTCCGTCCACCGCGGTGGGAGGGGCCAGGCCGAAGGTCCGCCTCAGCCTGGAGAAGGTCACCTGTGAAGGTGAAGGTGAAGTGAAGGCGGAGGCAGGTGAAGTGACACCTGAGCAGAGCCAATCAGCAGAGAGTGAGCCTCAGGTGAGCAGGAACCATCAGTTAAATAATTGGTAAATTGTTAGTTAATTAAACTTAGTTAATAGTTATTTTACTGTTAACAAATGAAATAATCATTTTACTGTGAGTTTGTCTGTCCTCTGGTGTCACCTTCACCTGTATTTTATTAACCTTTCAAAGGCTGTCGCCGTGGCTGCGCCTGAGTCGGTTGCCCCTGGTGATGAGGCTGCTGGTGGAGCGGGAGCGGGAGCGGGGGCAGAGCCAGAGACAGAGGGAGCGTGTGGTTGGTCGAAGCCTAAGACGTCTCTGGAGCTGACGTGTGGAGGACAGACAGACGTCAGGACATATTATTTTATATTATTTAATTATTATATAGTCAACATACTGTCTGTCTCTCTGTGTCTTCATATGAACTTACCTGTCTGCCTGCCTGTCTTCAGACTCCTCTGTTCGTGGTGGACCCTCTGTCCTGGTGTCCTCACCTGGATGCTGTTAAGCCCCTCCCCCCCTCAGGTATAGATGTCTTCCTGCCGTGTCAGGACTGCGGCTCCGGCGCTGAGAACTGGACCTGTCTCACCTGCTACCAGGTGACCCGTCTCACCTGTCCATCACATACTCTGTCTCACACGTTGATGATGTAATGCGTCTCACCTGTTGTCCCTCCTGTCTCAGGTGTTCTGCGGTCGTTATGTTAATGAGCACATGGTGACTCACGGCGTTGTGTCTGAACACCCGGTGGTTCTGAGCTTCTGTGATCTGTCTGTGTGGTGTTACCTGTGTGAGGCCTACGTCCACAACCAGGTGAGTCTCATTATTATTATCATTATTATTATTATTATTATTACCTGTCTGAGGCCTACGTCCACAACCGGATGAGTCTGCACTGAGCTGAGCTCTTAAATTATTATTATTATTATTATTATTATTATTATTATACATCATGTATTATTATTATTATTATTATAATGAACACATATTTGACATAAATAAACTGAAACGTTCTCCTTGTTCAGATTCTGTTTGAAGCTAAAAACGCTGCTCACTGCGCCAAGTTTGGAGAGGAGATCCCTCCGTGGAGCTGAGAGGAAGAGGAGGAGGTCATGATGAAGAGGAGGAGGACGGTGTAAAACCCTGAGAGCATGTATCTGTTCTTCGGCCTCTCTTCCTTCAGTGTGATTGGACTGTTGAGTGCGTTGCCATGGATACCGCAGCAAGCAGCTGTGGTGCTTTGTGGGAAACGTCTACGGTATCTCACAGCTGCCAAAAAAAGCCCAAAACAATTGAAGAAGTGATGTTTTTATTTTGTTTTTATTCTTCTAACTGCAGATCGGTGCTGATCATCTTCATCTCTTTAAAGGTCCAGTGTGTAGATTTAGTGACATCTAGTGGTGAGACGGCAAATTGTAACCAACTGATTACCGCTCACCCCCTCCCTTCACCAGCGTGTTGGAGAACTACGGTGGCCTTCAAGTAACGTAAAAACATGAAAGACTCTCTCTAGAGTCAGAGTTTGGTTTGTCCGTTCTGGGCTAAACATGGTGGACTCCCTGAAGAAGACCCGCTCCCTATGTAGATATGAAGGACTCATTCTAAGCAATTTAAAACACAACGATACTTTGTTTCAGCTGATTATACAATAATGAAAACATTAATAATATTATATTACATTTCTGCTAATATATCCTACTAAATGCTTCACAGGACAAGTCCTTTAAATCTGCAGGTTCTATAAAAGTTAATGAAACTCACGAGGTCGACGATGTTTGAGACGGTTTCTGTGTCTGAGGTGCATTTGATTTACAGACTCCGGCAGAGTTGGGTGGAGATAAGGAGGTTTGTGTGCAATATTGTGTTTCTGAACTACCTGTTTGTAAATGTTTTTATTAATATTAAAATGTTTGTATGTATTTTTTTTTCCTGCATCAGTCACTCAATTAATTATTAATCAACACTGTTAAAGCTGCAGTGGGTAGAAATGGAGCAAATATGATTTTTTTAAAAATATATTTTTATAAAACGGTCACTATATCCTGACAGTAGTGCTCCTAATGGCATCTGCAAGATTTAACAGACTGGAGGAAAACAACCAATCAGAGCTGATCTGGAGTCTGCCGTCTCTAAGCAGCTGTCAATCACTCGCCAACTCTGATCAAACGGTCAAACTAGGCAGCGCTGATCAAATATGAATCAATATTCTGTTACTGTAATGCCTATTTCTCTCCTCAAATGTCTTCAGAAATATCTTGTAGTGTACTGTTTAGCTGTAAAATGAGAAAGTTTGTGACCTCATTGTAGAGCTGGTAGAATCAGAGGAAGGTATCCCATAATGAGCTGCACCTTTAATTTAAAGGTCCCATATTATAAAAAAGTGAGATTTTTATGTTTTTTTATTATAAAGCAGGCTTAAGTCCTATATAAATACTGTGAAAGTATCGAAACACTCAATCCACAGTGAAACACCCACAGCCCATATTCAGAAACTCTGCATTTGAAACAAGCTGTCAGGATTTCTGTCCATTTTTGATGTCACAAATATCCAATATTTAGACCCTTTACACAGATTTAAACGCAAACATTCTAAATGTGTCCTAGTTTATTTCTGGTTGTAATGTATGTGAATGTAATCAGCTGACAGGAAGTACACATGGACCCAAGCTGTTGCCTAGCAACGCAATCCTGTTGCAATTCCGTCGAAATGCGCTAAAACGGAGCGTTTCAGACAGGGTAAATACAGGTATATTCAGGCAGACAGTATGAGGAAAATAATTTTTTTTTTGAACATTACAGCATGTAAACATGTTCTAGTAGAAACACAAAATACAAGTATGAACCTGAAAATGAGCACGATATGGGACCTATAATGCCTTATTGGCAGTTATTTCTGGAAAATTGGAAAAAATCACTACCACTACTAATACTAGTACTAGTAGTATCACAGTAATCCAGATAGAGAGCTGTTGATCAATCAGCCTGCAGGCGGTGCTGTGATGGAGCTCCATCTGATCCGTGGTTATAATAACGGGTTGTTTCAGTGTGATTTATAGATTATTGTTGGTGGAGGAAGATCCACATCCGGGTAAGTAGAGCTGTGCATCCCTCTCCTCCTCCTCCTCTTCCTCTTTCTCCTCCTCCTCCTCTCTGTCTCTCCATCCTCTCCTCCGCTGCATCCTCTCATCCTGCAGATCAACAGACGGTGCATCTTCCGGCTGCAGGTTTGTTTTCTTCTCTCATCTCATCGTGTTGATGCAGATTTCAGAGATTCAGTCTGTTTCTCTTTAAATCACAGTGTCTGTCTGTCTGGCTGTGTGCGCGTGTCCGTGTCTGTCTCGGTAAACACCGGGAGGTGATGATGATGATGATGATGATGATGATGTAACTGTTGGTTCGGTGCTGTCTGTGTTTATGTTTCTCTTGATGCTGATTGGCTGATCCGCTCTGATTGACGCTGTTATTGACAAATATTGAATATTAATGAAGGACATTATGCTGTGTTATTAACTATTCATTAACTCATATTATTAAAGAGTTTGTTTCAGTCCTTCAGAGCTCTTTAAAGGTGACTGAGCTTCAACAAACTAAACTACAATAATAATCATTAATTAGGCTAAATATACTATAAAGTAAAACTAGAAGCTGTGGAGCTTCACTAAATATTAAACGTTATTATATATATATATATATATATATTTATTTATATATATATTTTTATTTTTTTATTATTATTATTTTTTTATTTTTTTATTATTATTATAACGTTATTAAAGGCCCAAAACCAAGATAGAGACGACCAAAAACCAAGATAGAGACGGCCAAAAACCAAGATAGGGACGGCCAAAAAACAAGATGACGACGACCGAAAACCAAGATAGAGACGACCAGAAAACAAGATAGAGACGACCAAAAACCAAGATAGAGACGGCCAAAAACCAAGATAGAGACAGCCAAAAACCAAGATAGGGACGGCCAAAAAACAAGATAGAGACGACCAAAAACCAAGATAGTGACGGCCAAAATGCTGAACTCGAGGCTTCACAACGGCAGTCCTCAAACCAATAGGTGACGTCATGGTGACCACGTCCACTTCCGATACAGTCTGTGGTTTTAAATCAGCTGCTCTACAGACAGAAACCGTCTGAACGGGACTCCAACATGTTTTGGTTGAATACTTATTTGTTAAAAGTAAATCTCTTTCTCTCTCTCTCTCTCTCTCTCTCTCCCAGTGATGTCGGTGTCGCCCGCCCTCGCTGACCTCTCTCGTCTCTATCAGACGGAGTTTGTTCGAAGCGCCCGGGCGGTTGGCGTCCTCTGGGCCGTCTGTACGCTCTGCTTCGCCATTATCCAGGTGGTCGTCCTGGTGCAGCCGTCCTGGATCGGCACCGGAGCCACCCGCCACGTGGGAGCGGGACCGGTCCCGCCCAGCGGCACCCTGGGACTGTTTGAGGTGAGACACATGAAACCACGCCCCCAAACGGCGACTGTCCAATCACAACATAGCAACAGTAACTAGTCAGCAGCAGGTGGATGCGTTCAAGTCCAACTAAAATCACATTTAGTAAAAAATAATGTCAACATGTATTTCAAATATATTGATAATAGTTTTGTGTCCCTGTATGTCTGTGTGTCCCCGTATGTCCCTGTATGTCCCTGTGTGAACCTGTGCGTCTGTATGTCCCTGTGTGTGTCTGGGTGTCCCCGTATGTCCCTGTGTGTCCCTGTGTGAACCTGTGTGTCTGTATGTCCCTGTGTGTGTCTGGGTGTCCCCGTATGTCTCTGTGTGTCCCTGTATGTTGTCAGGTGTGTGTGGAGTCGGACTGGCCCGTCCCAGACTGTCGTGGCGGTCTGTCCAGTCTGTCTCCTCTGCCGTCCTTCCAGTCGGTGGCGGTGTTGGTGGGAGTGTCTCTGTGGGCGGTGTGGACCAGCGTCCTCTGTCTCTGTCTCTTCAGGTTCTGCAGCGCCGCCACCGTCTACAAGATCTGTGCATGGCTGCAGCTCACTGCAGGTCAGTCACTGGTTCTACTGGTTCTGCTGGTTCTACTGGACCTTGTGATAAAGGTTGCAGTCAAAACGGTGAGACTTCCCGTCTGTCTGTCTCTCAGGGTTCTGTCTGGCGTTGGCTTGTCTCCTGTTTCCAGACTCGTGGGAGAGTCCAGAGATGAGAGCTCTGTGTGGGGACTCCGTGAGTTTTATACATTATTATTTATAAATATTCAAAGATAAAAGTTTTATATGTATTATAAAAACATATTGACTTCCAACAGGAAAGAGATCAGGTGTACTTGTCTCCAGGTGTATTACCAGGTGTACTTGTCTCCAGGTGTATTACCAGGTGTGCTTGTCTCCAGGTGTATTATCAGGTGTATTTGTCTCCAGGTGTATGATCAGGTGTACTTGTCTCCTGGTGTATTACCAGGTGTACTTGTCTCCAGGTGTATTACCAGGTGTGCTTGTCTCCAGGTGTATTACCAGGTGTACTTGTCTCCAGGTGTATTATCAGGTGTATTTGTCTCCAGGTGTATGATCAGGTGTACTTGTCTCCAGATGTATTACCAGGTGTATTTGTCTCCAGGTGTTTGATCAGGTGTACTTGTCTCCAGGTGTATGATCAGGTGTACTTGTCTCCAGGTGGGCAGCTTCTCTCCAGGTAACTGTTCGGTCCACTGGGCCTACATCCTGGCCATACTGGGCATTCTGGACGCCGCCATCTTGGCCACGTTGGCCTTCGTCCTCGCCAACAGACAGGACGCCCTGCTGCCGCCAGACGCCAAGGACAGTGAGTAATGGGGGGCTTCAGTAATAGTTAGCTTATCATTAGCTTCAGGTCCACTTAGCTTAGAGTTAACCTCTGTGTCCATTTAGTTTAGTATTAGCTCCAGGTACAGTTAGCTTAGCGTTAGCTTAAGATCCTGTTATCTTTTATTTTTAAGTACAGTTAGCTTAGCATTCGCTTAAAGGTCCCATATTGTAAAAAGTGAGATTTTCAGGTCTTTTACATTATAAAGCAGGTTTAAGTGCTATGTAAATACTGTTAAACTATCAAAACACTCAATATATGGAGAAATACACACAGCCCGTATTCAGAAATTGCGCGTTTGAAACAAGCCGTTAGGATTTCTGTCCATTTGTGATGTCACAAATATACAATATTTAGACCATTACACGGTTTTAAACGTAAATATTCTAAATGTGTCCCAGTTTATTTCCTGGTTGCAGTGTATGTAAATGACATCAGCTGACAGGAAGTAAACATGGACCCAAACCGTTGCCTAGCAACGCAATTCCATTGAAATGCACTAAAGCGGAGCGTTTCAGACAGAGGGTGAATACAGGTATATTCAGGCAGACAATATGAGGAAAATAATGTGTTTTTTGAACATTACAGCATTTAAGCATGTTCTAATAGAAACACAAAATACAAATATGAACCTGAAAATGAGCATGATATGGGACCTTTAAGATCCAATTATCTTAGAATTAGCTTCAGCTACAGTTAGCTTAGCATTAGCTTAAGATCCAGTTAGCTTAGCATTAGCAGTAGGGGGCGACAGGTAAATAATGAGACTGTGTTTGTGTTTGTGTTCCTGCAGTGACCACAGGTCTGCTGATCTCAGCATAGAGTCACCAGGTAAGTCTGTTCTCCTTCTACTGTCTCTTTAAAACTTTACACAAACTGTTTTATCCTCTTCCTCCTCCTCCTCCTGATGTCTCCATCCTTCTTCATCATCTTCATCATCATCATCAAAAGGAGGAGAAGACAAATTTCAAAAGAAGCCAGAAGAAGAATCTCCTCTCATCATCTCCTGGTTTCCATCTTGATGTTGACACGGTGAGGAGAAAAGAACACCGGATATATTGGACTGATTCCATACATTAGGTCTATAATAACATTATATATATAACCATATATATATATATAACCAACTAACAATCTATATAACAATACGAGTATTAGAGAATAGAGCCTGTGTCACATCTTCATCAGCTTTTATAGTTTTATTCAGGATGTAGAGCCTCTCTGCATCTCCAGCTGGAAGAACATCTCATTCAAATGTAGCAGCACTTGAAGTGTGGTGCTGTCATGCAGTGGTGGAAAGTAACTAAGTACATTTACTCCAGGCAGATTTATTTATACAGCACATTTCTTACCCAAAATTCTTTACAGATGACACAAGAGGCAAATGCTAAAAACAATAAAAGCAAGCAAACTAAAGCAAACACAGAATAAGAACAATAAAAAATTTGATTTACTCAAGTTCTGTAGTAAACTGACACATCGATACTTTTACTGGAGATAATACTTAAATACTTAAGTAAGGTTTTGAATGCAGGACTTTTACTCGTAGTGGAGTATTTTCACAGTGTAGTACTACTACTTTTACTGCAGAGGATCTGAGTACTTCTTCCACCACTGTTGACATGTTACTGTACTGCCAGTGTGTTTGTCCTGATTATTAAAGTTTGTTTCTTATTGTTACATTTTTCTGAGATAACGTCGCTCCTGTTATATTTCATATTTTGATGTTTGTCTAATATTGCAATTTGCTTTTGAGCTATGCAAGTGTGAAGTTAGGAAGAGGAGAGGAACTGAAATAGAGGGAGGACGTCGCCACAAACAGAAGCACAACATGTTTTGAAAAAATCATCTTCTGCGAATTTAAAAACATGTCGACATGAAGTCTGAATCTTAAAAGAAGCCGTCTGAGATTGTAGTTGTTAAATCCTCTTGTGTCACACGGTTCATCTCTGTTTAGCCTAGCTTAGCACAAAGGCATCTTCAACTCCAAATCTGCCTGATTTACATGTTATATCTTGTTGGCTGGGTCCAGTTAGCTTAGAGTTAGCTTATAGGCCCAGTTATCTTAGAGTTAGCTTCTGTGTGAAGTTAGTATGGAGTTAGCTTTGGGTCCCGTTTACTTCTGGGTTCCCCTATCTTAGAATTAGCTTAAAGGTCCCATATTATAAAAAAGTGAGATTTTCATGTTTTTTTATTATAAAGCAGGCTTAAGTCCTATATAAATACTGTGAAAGTATCGAAACACTCATCCACAGGGAAATACACACAGCCCGTATTCAGAAACTCTGTATTTGAAACAAGCTGTCAGGATTTCTGTCCATTCGTGATGTCACAAATATACAATTTTTAGACCCTTGACACAATTTTAAACGTAAACATTCTAAATGTGTCCCAGTTTATTTCCTGGTTGCAGTGTATGTGAATGTCATCAGCTGACAGGAAGTACACATGGACCCAAGCTGTTGCCTAGCAACGCAATTCTGTTGCAATTCCGTCAAAATACGCTAAAACGGAGCGTTTCAGACAGAGGGTGAATACAGGCATATTCATGCAGACAGTATGAAGAAAATAATTTTTTTTTTTAATATTACAGCATGTAAACATGTTCTAGTAGAAACACAAAATACAAGTATGAACCTGAAAATGAGCACAATATGGGACCTTTAAGTTCCAGTTAGCAACTGGCTCCAGTTAGCTTCTGGTCCATTTAGCTTAGTGCACGTTTCTTGGTCCAGTTAACTTCTAGCTCCAGTCAGCTACAGGACTGACTGGTGATTAATTTCATAGCTAACAAGCTTCCAGTCTTTGTGCTAAGCTAGGCTAAACACAGAGATGAAACTGATCTGAAACATGCGACTCTGGAGAACAAGATGATTTATCTAAAACCTGTTTCCTGTCAGCATGACCTTTGACCTTTGAAGCACACCCATAAAGTAGATGGTGCCGTTGTTTCCCTTCAGTGAGTCTTCCAGGCTGAACAGCTGTTTATTAGATGATATATGATGTTGCCTTGAACTAACAACATGTTATTTTCATAGAGCATGTATAACTGTATAGAACTTGGGTCTTCTCAAAATCTGCACATTTACAAGTTTTTGAATTTGTTGAATTATGCTGCATTCACGTGCTCCTCGGATGGTCCCATTTCCTGTGTTGGGAAGTCGTTCTTCTGACTTCAGTGTGTTCATGAGCTTTAGGTTGTGATGTGGACACAACATGGACGCTACAAAGAGGACCTGTTTTATTGGTCAGAGTGTCGCTGCACCAGTACATTCCCTAAAACCAGTAAAATGTTGCTTTACCTGGCTTGTTATCAGGTTTAATGCTGGTGAAGACCTTTTCTCTCTATAAAATTTCTATAATCTGTTCAATTTAAAACGAATGAATCAAATATAACTGTGCCAAAACTTTACTTCACCGGGGTCAAGGACCAAAACAAGTTGTCAGTGGTTACAGCAGCATGTGTTCATGAACATATACTAAGTTAAGCCTCCTGCAGCCTCAAAAGAAAAACAATAATTTTCTATGTTTGTACGCAGATTGTTGTTGTTTGTGTTTACAGAATGAATCACGCATGTCTTCAGACTCCAACAGTGTTTGTGTTCATGTTTTAGTCACATGAATAAATTATAGATTTTATCAGACACAAGTTTTCTCTCTGAATCACTGAAGGATGACATCACAGTGACATCATCTGTTGGCAGCCAATCAGACGGCAGATCAACCTGTTGTTCAGGTCATGTGACTGCTGTTTTTTTTCACGTTGCTGAGGCAGAGCACATGGTGATGTTCCCTAATAATGGAGTTATTTGAACAGGTAACATCACCTGTTTAATGATGACATGATGTGGCCAAGTGAGTTATCTACCTGCTCATTTAGTAAAGGTAAAGTTACCTGTTTAATGATGACATGATGTGGCCAGGTGAGTTATCTACCTGCTCACTTAGCAAAGGTAAAGTTACCTGTTTAATGATAATATGATTTGGCCAGGTGAGTTATCTACCTGCTCACTTAGCAAAGGTAAAGTTACCTGTTTAATGATGACATGATGTGGCCAGGTGAGTTATCTACCTGCTCACTTAGCAAAGGTAAAGTTACCTGTTTAATGATGACATGATGTGGTCAGATGAGTTATCTACCTGCTCACTTAGTAAAGGTAGTAGTAAAGGTAAAGTTACTTGTTTAATGATGACATCATGTGGCCAGGTCAGATATCTACCTGCTCACTTAGTAAAGGTAAAGTTGATGACATCATGTGGCCAGGTCAGATATCTACCTGCTCACTTAGTAAAGGTAAAGTTGATGACATCATGTGGCCAGGTCAGATATCTACCTGCTCACTTAGCAAAGGTAAAGTTACCTGTTTGATGATGATAATATAATAATGATAATAATAAATACTATTGAGAACATTAAACATTAAAGTATATAACCTGATAATAATAACAATAATGATAATAATAGTAATAATGATAAATAATACGTAGACGTCAGACAGGAGTTTGTGGTGGATACTGACTTTATTTCAGAGTGGCATAGTTTCACCACAGACAGACGGACAGAGCTGCTGCACATAAGCTGAAGTACATGAACACAATAGGAACGAACCAATCACAGAGCCCATGAGCCGTCGCCACGGTTACCGTCACCGTCCATCACCTGTCGGTGTTTTCACACTGATGGAGGGAAGATGGAGTCAGTGCGAAGGTGTTTTAATGGTAAATGTTAAAACATGACCTTTTTCTATAGAGAATCAAAGTGAGCGGGGTCGACTACAACTCCCAGAGAGCATTGCTCCAACAGCTGGAGGCGGGGTCAAGTTACAGGTGGATCTTTCTTTCAGGAAATGACAGATTTCATGAACTTTTAATTTCTTCTCATTTCAACAACAAGCGACTGATCAGAAACGTTTTCACCAGAAGCAGCAAAACACGAAAAAATACAGAAACAAAAAATCCTGAAAGACAACGACAAGATACACTTCCTCCTCTCCTCTCCTCTCCTTCTCTTCTCTTCTCCTTCTCTTCTCCTCTCCTCTCCTCTCCTCTCCTCCTCTCCTCTACTGTTCTTCTCTTCTCCTCCTCTCCTTCTCTTCTCTCCTCCTCTCCTTCTCTTCTCTTCCTTTCCTCCTCTCCTCTACTCTACTGTTCTTCTCCTCCTCTCCTTCTCTTCTCTCCTCTTCTCTCCTCTACTCTACTTCCCTTCTCTTCTCCTCCTCTCCT
>CAKALU010063191.1:0-40482 GCA_916700995.1 Hozukius guyotensis
GTTGTCTTCTCGTTACCGACCGGGTGCCGGTGTCTCCTCTGCTCTCTCCGGCTGCGGGCGGAGAGAGCAGGGAGACACGCTGCAGAGCCCCGCTGCCTCAGCCTGCACTTAGGCAGGAAAAGCCAACACTAGGATCAGATCTAAATCATGTTCATGGAGAGACCTTCGTCTGGTCAGCTAACATTACTGCCAAGCAGCTGAAATATAGAGTGATATTGTGGTTTTAGCTGACGTGTGTCGCCTCACTGTTTTGAGCGATGCTCGTTCAGGTATATTTAGAGCGAGCAAGCGCGAGCCCGACGCTGACTTTCGTTGATTTCACGGCCACAGGTGTCGCTGTTAAGAAGCATTTCTGAAAGTTACAAATAGTCCCTTTAAGTGTTTAATGCTCAGAGACAATTACCACCTCATCCAAATAATTTAGGTAAAATGAGGTAGGTCTACATAACATCACTGATATCTGCCATACAAAAATACTGTTCCCCAACATTAACAGTGTTTTTGTGTCTGCTTAATTATTAATTTCAGTCCAATGTTTCAGTTTATTTGATATGTTATCAATCAAAGTGTATAAATAGACTCGTTCGAGATGAGCCAGGCCTGCGCATTTACATATTACAAATCTGGAGAGTTATGACGATCAACGATCACAAAGCAAACAGAACTACAGTTATTTTTTCCGCTGGAGGGAAGTTGGTCTCCTAACTTTACTGTTACAGTACACAGCCCTCTTTTCAAACGTTTTTGGATATGAGTAATGGTGGTTTAGTGTGGATGGAAGGAGAAAAAGACCTTGTGATTGACAGGTCACTACCACGATGTTGTCCGTTTCTGGGAGTTGTCTGTGTTTACGTCTTACAACTTTAACCCTTTCACAGTGTGTTTTCTGTTCATGAAAGTTAATTATAACAATTTTTCGGTTGTACTTAGCTCCACCCTGTTGTGTCACTTCTGGTTGCAAAAAAACAACAACATGGCGACAGACAAAAACCAAGATGGCCACGGCTAAAATGTCGAACTCAAGGCTTCAAAACGGCAGTCCATAAAACTAATGGGTGATGTCACGGTGACTACGTCCAATTCTTATATAGAGTCTATGCTCTCCACCTACAGCAAGACCCAGGGCATGATGGGAAACGTCTGGCTGTCGCCTGATCAAAGAGCTGATTGGCTCTTAGTTTTGACAACAAACACCACGTTTTGTAGTAATTGTAATAATTAATGCTAGATTGTATATGCTTTAGTCTCATGTCGTGCAATGAAGGTTTAATCTGTTAACAAACATATCTTGTGTGGTTGATGATAATAATAATAATAATAATAATAATAATAATAATAATAATAATAGTAATAGTAATAATAGAGCATCAACGATTAATTGATAAGTCGTCAAATATTAAATGGATCAACAACTATTTTGATAATCGATTCAATCCGTTTGAGTAATATTTTTAAGAAATTCTTTGAATCCCCACTTACTAAATACAGTAATAATAACTCCTTCTCATCCATTTCCCACTCTGCTAAATAAATTCTCTATTTCCCATGTGTTTGAGAGAGCCTAGAAGCTTCTCAACTGCTGCTGCACACCTTCCCCAGAAACTCCCAAAACACCCAGAAACCTCCTTGCTGCATCTATAATTATGTCAGTTTTCTCAGATTTACTTTCCACTCCAGAAGTACAGTTAATTGACATTGCCAAAAACTTTACCTGATCCTTACTAAAGCAAAATCCCTCATGCTCCCTGACTGATTTGAGCTTCTTGTCACACCCCATATCTTGTCTTACCTACTTCCTCATGCAAAGGAGGTTAAATAACGCTCTAAACTTACGCTACATTTTGGCGAGGAAAAATGAATGCATAAATTTGTCCATGCAAATCACATGCAGTTTGGGGCAAGTCATAGTCAAGTCAGCACACTGACACACTGACAGCTGTTGTTGCCTGTTGGGATTGAGTTTGCCATGTTATGATTTGAGCATATTTTGTATGCTAAATGCAGTACCTGTGAGGGTTTCTGGACAATATTTGTCATTGTTTTGTCTTGTTAATTGATTTCCAATAATAAATATATACATACATTTGCATAAAGCAAGCATAATTGCTCACTCCCATGTTGATAAGCGTATGAAATACTTGACAAATCTCCCTTTAAGGTACATTTTGAACAGATAAAAAATATGTGATTAATTTGCGATTAATCATGATTAACTATGGACAATCATGAGGTCAATCGTGAATAAATATTTTAATCGATTGACACCCCTAAAAAATTTCAAAGTTGTACTGTTAGCTACTTGCCCAAAGTATGTCCGTACCAAATTCGAAGACTTTTGACCAATCAGAACAAATGCTGTTTTTTTTTTTATCATACTAAATATAGTCCATGGTCACAAATGGGTTAATGGGTAGATCAGCTGCTCAGCAGGTTAATCAAGGAAAGTGCAAACCGGTTTGGTGAATAACATTCTCTTATCAGGGAGAGGCCGGGTCCTGTTAAAATGTAGGTAAGATGGTTCTGCAGTAAATGACATTCTATATTATTTGGTGTGCTCATTGGTATGGATGGGTGCCCATAGATAGATTGAGATGTCAGCAGTAACTTAGAGATCTTGTATTAATGGTATGGTACATTATTCTGTGTTATTCAAATGCTTGCTCAGCTTGAACTACTCCTGCTTATCGACCTGGTTCTTCAACATCCCTTTTAAAAGTTTTCCGGTGCCAAACCACCTCATCTGCCCTTTACGCAGCACTACCTACTATAAAATCTCTTAATGCGAAACGTCAGTGCTGCAAAGCAAACACATCTGCATGAACAGGCAATTGTTCTTTGGAGGCTTTGGCCCTGTTTATTCCTATGAAATTTGCTCAGTGGCGCATGATGTCAAAATGGCTCGACTTCTGACTGGAAAAGTACTAGGATCTTCCGGCGATCTTTCGCATCCATTGGGCCCATGGAGCAGGTGCAGTAGCGTCCGCTCGGTCACATGGCTCGGTCACGGGGTCACAACCTTCACGGTGTTGTCACAGCTTGTTAACTCCGCCTCCCAGCCCTCGCTCCAGCCTTGGTCTGGGTCTCATTCACATGAACGGTGGAAGGGAAATAACTCTGGATTCAGCTATTAGTGCATTTTACAACTTTTAGGACCTAATGATTTAAATAAGGATTATTCAAGTGTTCATACTGGGAAGTTGATTCACCTCAAAAAAAATTATCCGCTGAGTTACAGACATCTCTTTCCCAATGTAAGTCTATGGGAAAAAGTCTTTTTGGGTCCAATGGCATCACGTGACGGACACGGAAGTTGTAGTACTGCCGTTTGGCCACTACGAAAATTGTGATCAACGACCGGCGATCTGCCTGGGGGCTTGGTAGTGTCCAGCGTTGCATACTGCGTTGTACGCAATTCATGTACTATTGGTTTCATACTAAGGTTTCGGACATACTAAAATATCTCACATACTGTTTTAGCGTACTAAATAGCATGTATGGAACTTCAGTTCTCTTAATACATCCATGGTTTATTCACACAAATGTATGTGAATTAGAAATTCAATCTGGGATAAAAGTCCACAATTCTACAATTTCATTTAGCAGATGCTTTTGTCCAAAACGACGTACATCTGAGAGTTCACACAACACAAGCAAGGGTCTGGATAGGAGGGAATAACGTGAGTAAGTGCCAACGACAGCTTCAAGTCTGATCGGACACAGGTACTGACAAGCAGTGCACAGAGGCAATGCACAGGGTGGATAGAAGCAGATTTTTTTTGTCATCGTCATCATTAACATTATCAACAATGCCATCAATGTCATCATCATCATGAATATCCTAATCAACATCAGCAACATCCTCAATATCATCGTTATCAACATCATCAATAGCATCAATGTCATTAGGTGTGGATGGGTTCATGAAAGAGCTGGGTCTTTAGCTTTTTCTTAAAGTTGGAAAGGGACTCTGCGAAAATCTAGGGATTTTTTGACTGTTGGTGAATCCAAGACCACATGATGTTTTTTTTAAACTAAATAACACAACACTCGTTTTCCCCAGAATGTTTGCTGAGTGTAAGAGAAGTGGCACCACAGCGCAAGTTTTACTTCCTTGTTTACGCCATTCTTGGGCAACAAGATTTCATATTAGCAACCCTGTACATGCTGACAGGCAGCTATAAAACAATTATTCACTAAATGAAACCATAAATGTATTCATTTCAGTTCAGACGCCAAAGTTAATGAGTAAACCATACAGTATAATTTAGTAAAACAGGAACTCCACACAGCTGCTAAACAGAATGTACACCATCATATCCGTGTTTGTTTTGCACACGTTGATCTTTTTATTTGACTGAACTTCTGTGTTTGATCCACAGTTTCCTCCAGAATGTCAGATACGGCAGACTCCCTCACATCTAAAGAGACACAGGACGCTCCTGGTTATGATGTGTCATCACCACCACCACCACTACTGTCATACTCCTCCGAAGGACAGCAACCTCCACCCTACTCTGCAGCCCTGGCAATGTGCCCTCCACCCAAAATCGAGACAACTTGCACCTATCAGCCTACCACTGGATACGATTCTTTCCGCGACGTCAGCCCAAAGGCCTCGTCGGACGCAACTCAACTGATATCCTCATCTTCTTTTGATGAAAAGACAGTGAGAAGAACATTTATGAGAAAGGTTTGTACGAATTGCTATGATCACGTTATCCTACACCAGATTTTCCCAACCTGGTGTCGGGAGAGACTTTCCTAAGGAGTTGCAACTCGCAAGAGAAATTTCAGGGAACGCACAAGATGATTAACAGGAAAAGATCTGTTAAATTATGGGGTTTTTTTCTAAACTTTGCTTTTTGCTGTAAATTAATGGATCATTTTACATCCTCAGACCTCTAAAATTTGTAAAATAAATCAATCTGGGAAGGAAAAATAACTTGTAGACATGTGAAAAGAAGGTGCAAATAGACGTTGCTTTGTTTTGAGGGGTTAGGAACCACTGTTTTACACAAGTTCGAGTCAAAAGTGTCAATCGTGAAAAGCCATTAAAATCACCTTGGTTCAAAAAACATCGATTAAAGCTGCAGTGGGTAGAAATGGAGCAAATATGATTAAAAAAAGTTATTTTTATAAAACGGTCACTATATCCTGACAGTAGTGCATGAGACAGGTAATCTGAAAAAAATCACGTTCCTCCGGTGCTCCTAATGGCATCTGCAAGATTTCACAGACCGGAGGAAAACAACCAATCAGATCTGCAGGAGCCTTGCCGTCTCTGAGCAGCTGTCAATCACTCGCAAACTCTGATCAAACAGTCAAACTAGGCAGCGCTGATCAAATTTGAATCAATATTCTGTTACTGTAAGGCCTATTTCTTGCCTCAAATGTTTTCAGAATCATCTTGTAGTGTACTGTTTAGCTGTAAAATGAGAAAGTTTGTGACCCGGCAGAGATCTGTTGAAGAAATACCAAGCACCGCCCACCAGCCGGAGAAAATGTTCTCATTTTATAGCTAAACAGTTCACTACAAGATGTTTCTGAAAACATTTGAGGAGAGAAATAGGCATTACAGTAACAGAAAATTGATTCATATTTGATCAGCACTGCCTAGTTTGACCGTTCGCGAGTGATTGACAGCTGCCTCTGTTGAATGAACAGCCAATAGGAACGTTCTCTCTCTGAAATGACCTGTGATTGGCCAAAGTCTCCCGTCACGGGCTAGATTTTTTTGAAAGCATGAAATCTGAGCCATGAGGAGGTGCAAAAGTCTAGTTTTCTCTCAGAGCACTTGAATTCATTTTTTTTGTTTTTTGTCTGACAGACCCGACATGTTCAAAACGCGTTTGCTCAGATTGATTTTGAACTAAATCTGTGCAATACTATTAAACATATATATTGTTAAAATAACTTTTTGATACAAGTCAACTTACCCATTACATTTAGGGAGCTGTTTTTGGACAGCTATGTTCACTTGCTAATTTGTTTTTTATGACCTCTTAATTGCAGTATGTAGTTGAGGTGTTTCAGCTGACTAAGGTTGGTGGGAGTCGTGTCCTGAGCAGTCAGCCGATTGTAGTTGGTAGTTTATTGTTTTTTTGTGACAATAAATATGGATTTACTTTTCTCTACCAAGTCATGATTTCTTTTATTATTTTTTTTTCAAATTAGTTGAGTTACTCCATAAAATTTCCATGTACTGCCTCGCAAGCAGCAGAAGTACCCCTTGGTTGGGAGTCACTGCGTTAGATCACCTTGATTACTGGACACTGCAAAGCATATTAAAGCACAAGGGTTTCTGGAGAGCTAGGTCAGATGTAGTGCATGCTGGAAAGTGTAATCCAACAATCTCTCAATAAAATGGTAGTGAATGCTTGCAAGTAAAATCTATTTGTTAATCCATAAATGATCACAGATCATGAGTGTTTTAACCAAGTGCTTGTTCTTCATCTTTCCCTGTGCAGGTGTTCAGCATCCTGGCTGTCCAGTTGCTGTTCACCTTCAGTGTGATGTGTGTGTTCACCTTCTCTGAAGGTGAGGAGATGAAGACCAGCATGTGCCTCAGCTCCTTCATCATCTTCATCGTGGTGGCCACCGCCCTCAGCTGCTGCAAGTCCTTCAGTCGGCGTCACCCCTGGAACACCGTGGGACTGGTGGGTTACAAATACAGATATAGATACTGTCACAGATATCTACATTTAAAATTTACAACTAAACATTTAAATAATAGACTAAAAGCACAGTTAACCCTGACAATATGATAAAAAAAAATTATAGCTATGTAGTTTAAGGAAATATATATCGGATATGAAACACCTGAGGTCACACAGTAGCTTCCTGGAAAGAAAAGTGAAATGTTTTGGTCAAGTAGGTGAGCTGCTGCCTCAGCTAAATGTTGCTCAATAAAGAGCACTTTTCTGGGAAAAATTAAAAAATAGTAATGATCAAACATTTATTTTTTATTCACTGCTTGGTTCTCCTCAACATTTAGACTTCTCTTTACATTTAAATGGGCTCTGAGAAACTGGTACATTTTCTATTGCGTCCAAATGAAAACCTCAGTTTCCTCTAAAGTTGTGTTCACACACTCACAGATTCACTGTGAGCTGTTGAGGTTTTGTTGGCTTTTAAAATGAGGACATCCTGTATTGTGACCGTTATCACACAATGCAGAGCAAGACACTAGGCCACCTGGCTTTGTCACTACCCAGGGGCAACTCCTTCTCCCCAGGGCTAACACCAATAGTGTTCATGCCTTCAAGAAGAGATTGAATAAATACTTCCTCAGCATGACACTGCAATCCTAAAGTTCAAGGACTTCAAACATGTACAAATCAGCTTCATATATACTCCTGAGTAGCTGCAGAACAGTGATATGCTCTCTGAATGGTATTTATGAAGCTTGTGTCTGCTAAAGTAAAAAAAAAAAAAAAAAAAGGGTTTCTGGTAGAATAAAAGATGTCTGCACTTCACATGTTTTTCATTAAAGGGACTGTTTGTAAGCATCAGAAATTGGTTGTAACAGCGACACCTGTGGCCGTTAAGTCAACGAAAGTCAGTGTCCGGTTGCTCGCACTCGCCCGTGTGCACGCGCTAACTGAATGTGAGCAATCATCCATCAAAACTGTGAGGCGACACACGTCAGCTAAAACCACAATATCACTATATTTCACCTGCTTGGCAGTAATGTTAGCTAACCAGACGAAGGTCTCTCCATGAATCACTGCTGATCCTAGTGTTGGCTTTTCCTGCTTCAGCCTCCCGATAGTGGTCAGAACAGGGGAGACACCGGCACCCGGTCGGAGACGATAACGTTTCTCGCTGCGGAGCCCTGTCACTTCACAAGACACGGAAAACCTCTGTTGGTCTGGATGAGCTGCAGCATTTATTTCTGCACAAACATCCACTGTACATTCACTAGATATTCTCAGAGCTAAACTAACTATTCTGCAGTGTGTAGTGTGCACGCATGCACATGAGGTGGAGCGAGCTGTGAGTGAAGGCAGGCAGGCAGGCAGGCAGAGGAGCAGAGACTCCGGCCGTGGAGACCAAAGCTACGGTCCTCCGAGCGCGGCCAACACTGTTTTGCAAGACGGGCTTCACTAGATATAACTTTGCGGTTTTGGTGCTTCCGTGTAGTTTGTGTTGGAGTCTTGTCTGAACAGAGTAGCCACACGCGAGCGCGCATGGGACACCGACCCGGATTGATTTATACGTGTAAGAAGTTACAAACAGTCCCTTTAAGGTCTATGAAAGACAAGGATTATCTAAGGACATTAACCATCTGGATCTGTCTCTGTTTGAAGCAGTTAAACTTGTGAAGCTATCTATGAAGCAAACTATGGGGCAAAAGCTTTCTCAGATGATATTGGAGATGTTTAAAGGGATAGTTTGGGTGTTTTGAAGTGGGGTTGTATGAGATACTTAGCCATAGTAGGTGTATTACCTATAGATGGCGGTCGGCACGCCCCAAGTTTGGAGAAAAAGACCGAAGTACCGACACCGCAGCAAAGCGATGTACTGCTGTGGACGGGGACGACAGAAAAATGTATTTCGGCCAACTAAAAGAAAGGCTCACCTAAAAAAATCAATATCCGTTTAAGTGTACGCTATATTTAGAATATTTTCACCACTTTATCTTGCCGTCGAGCCCTTTCCTTCTCATTTCTAATGGGGAACTGAACTGAATGTTAGACTTATCCATGTGGACCTCAGCTGAACAGACTTGTTTGCTAGCTTCTATACTGATAGAAGGCAGTTTAAACTGAAGCCATTTATGTGACCTAAGATTATAACTGTTTTACAGAAACACAAACTTCTGGCTTAAGTAAGTGAAATTTGACAGAGATGATCTTATAGACTAAAATGTACCAATGTTATAATATACGCAAAGTGAGGGATGACCACCCTACCATGCTGTATAAGGTACAATGGTGGGGTGACAGACCTCTGACTACTGCCATGAAGCTGTATGGACATAGAAACAACACCAATCTCTTATCATTTGACACTGATAGGCATTTCCATGAATTGCTTGTTTTGCCCGCAAGGGGAAAATAAAGTTTCTGTCTTTCAAGATAATCAAATATGCAGCATTTCAGTGCGATTTTAAAGTCTAAACAGCAGACCGGAAGGTGCGGGCCTGAGCCCTAGGAGACTCTTTTAGTGATGGGCTGCTGCGGAGAAACTGCTCAGAGTGATGTTGGTACTCCAGCTGTTTATGCACTCCATAAATAAACTGAGAGCTTGGTGGAAACTCTTTCAATAAAATAAAGTTCTTTGTCCCAGAAATATCACAGCTCCGTTACAGGCAACATGAATGGAACTGCTTTCTTTTTTATAGGTACCATAAAGCATTAAATTCAGATACATTAGACGTTATTGTAATTATTTAATTTATTCCTTGATATTAAAATCTCTTTTTCGAAGGAGGCCAAGATAGCACACCATTACAAGGTTACTGAAGTAAAAGTATATACTTGTGTAAACTAAATAGAGGTATATTTGTTTTTGGTGGCTTAGACTTAGCAGTGTTTAGAACACACATTGTAAGTATTAAGAAATAAATACGAAATATGAAGCCAAGGACGTTTTGAACATAGTCCCTAAGTCTTTCCATTTCTAAGTCATGCCTACCATCTAGTGTTTGGAGGAGGAAGTGACATGTGATCATTGAGAGATACATACTATCAATACACTGCATATAATTCTGTCATCTAAAACTAACTTGAGAAATGCTTTGGCAGTTTGGGGTGGAAGAGGAGAGCTAAAAGCAATTAGACAGTTATTGCAACGGCACATCTGTGTTTAGTCAGAGGTAGACCGACCTAGGCAGGACTCACTTGACCTTACATGAGACTGACCCAGGGGATGCCAGTCTTAAAGTTAAACTGTCCCTTGGACAGTAACTTGTTTTTCCACGCTACTCCAGAACCTCAGGCATTTCATCTTTGCTTTTGGCAGATCCTGCTAAGGTGGAGGCAGTTAGGGAACGTCCTGTCCGTAAAAAACATGCCGTCCCATTGCTCGCCCTTTGCATCAGCTCGCAGAGAAAGGGAGGCACTTCCAATGGCGTGAGGCCTGTAAGAGCGCTTTTAATGTTGACATTATTTTCAAGGAAGGAAGGTTCTTTGAACCTAGTTTGAAGATTGATTTGTTAATCCTGGATGAAGTGATCTTGTGTGCTCTTATTTTGAAATAAAGGCCCACTGAGTAGAGGGTTGAAACCAAGATCAGTGTTCATATGATTGGCTGAGTGTTGATGTTCATGTGATTGCAGTTACATGAGTTAGGTGTGTTGGGAACCCTCCCAGCATGCACTGGGGCAATAAATCCATAGACATAAGTTTCATTTTATGTGTTCCTATATTTTTACTTGTTCTACATTGTGCTCCACAATGTTTCCACACTTTCATCGCTGTTGAACAATTAGACATTACCAGTGAATATGGTTTGACTACAAGTGATGCCAGTGCATGATTGGTGGAGGTTCCCCTTGAGTGTGCAGGATACTTTACATTTTAAATAAGTTCATATATATATACATATATATATATATGTATATATATACACTCTTCCGCCATTCTTACTACTATTTTCTTTATTACAGTAATATTTTACATAATGTGTGTATGCAACATAAATGTATTACATGTTTCTTTGTAAGTAAAGTGTTCATTTTGTATTTCGTTTTTCAATTTTGTCATTATTATGATACTCAAGTGTTCTTATTTAATTTCTTTTTCGATTTACAGATTCCATACCCTTCAAAATTCTAGTTGTTATTAATTTGTATTTATTTTTTTTTTTTAAACATTCATACACACCGATGGCTCAGCCTTCAGGAGCAATTTTGGGTTCAGTATCTTGCCCAAGGACACTTCAACATGCGGACTGGAGGAGCCGGGGATCGAACTACTAATCGTCACGATTAGTAGTTCGTTCCTCTCTACCTCCTGAACCACAGCCGCCCGTACCTCTCACCCACTATGAGCCTTCACAGCTCACGTCAGGCAAGAGGTCATGATTCACACTCACACCTAGGCTGCATGTCTTTGGACTGTGGGAGGAAACCAGAGCACCCGGAGACAACCCATGCAGACACGGAGAGAACATGCAAACTCTACACAGAAAGGCCCGCCTCCTGTGAGGTGACAGTGCTCACCACTGCACCACCGTGCCCATACATTTAGAAATATAAATTATGTTTATCATATTCATAATCTATATTTCTAAAGTGGAGTTGTAGTTTGTAGGGATTGTAGTTTAGAAGGTAACGCCATAGAGCTCTAAAGCTACGTCCATACCCGCAGCGGCCATGGCAAGAGGGAGACCTACAATCAGTACAAGTTTAGCACAGCGGCACAAGAAACTTCTGGTCCGAAACCCAGAAGCTGGAGACTCTGGGAGGCTCTCATCGCTCTGATCCTCAGATGTAGCGTCATTGAAGGTCTCATCGCTCTGATCCTCAGATGTAGCGTTATTGAAGGTCTCATCGCTCTGATCCCCAGATGCAGCGTCACAGAAAGTCTCATCTCTCTGATACCCAGATGTAGCGTCATAGAAGGTCTCATCGCTCTGATCCCCAGATGCAGCGTCACAGAAGGTCTCATCCCTCTGATCCCCAGATGTAGCGTCACAGAAGGTCTCATCGCTCTGATTCTCAAATGTAGAGTCACAGAAGGTCTCATCGCTCTGATCCTCAGATGTAGCGAAAAAGAAGGTCTCATTGCTCTGAATCTCAAATGTAGCGTCAAAGAAGGTCTCATCGCTCTGATCCCCAGGTGTCGTCTCAGAGAAGTTCTCATCTCTCTGCTGCTCAACGCCAGCTACTATCTTCACCTCCTGCCTCACCTCTTGCTGGCGTTTAAGTTCACAGACTGATTGCTTCAAATCGGTTGTTAGGGTGTGATATTCCTCTAACTGTTCCTTATAATAACCAATTTGCCTGGTTTGGATTGTTATGTGATTGTCCATTCGGTAGATGTGTTCACTATCCACCTTCACTTGGTTCTGGAGATACTGAACAGTTGTCTTCAGCTTTCTCTTGTCCTCATTTTCTTTTGCTGACAGAGACTCAAGTCGAGCCAGCTCATCGACGGCGCTCCTGTTCTGCTCACTCAGAGAGTCTTCCTTTTTCTGAAGATCATGCAGTGTTTGATTCAACTCTTTTGTCAGCTTCTGTATTTCCTCATCTTTATCCCTGATGGTGGCGCTCGTGTTCTGCTCACTCAGAGAGACTTCCTTTTTCTGAAGATCATGCAGTGCTTGATTCAACTCTTTTGTCAGCTTCTGTATTTCCTTATCTTTATCCCTGATGGTGGCGCTCGTGTTCTGCTCACTCAGAGAGACTTCCTTTTTCTGAAGATCATGCAGTGCTTGATTCAACTCTTTTGTCATCTTCTGTATTTCCTCATCTTTATCCCTGATGGTGGCGCTCGTGTTCTGCTCACTCAGAGAGACTTCCTTTTTCTGAAGATCATGCAGTGCTTGATTCAACTCTTTTGTCAGCTTCTGTATTTCCTCATCTTTATCCCTGATGGTGGCGCTCGTGTTCTGCTCACTCAGAGAGACTTCCTTTTTCTGAAGATCATGCAGTGCTTGATTCAACTCTTTTGTCAGCTTCTGTATTTCCTCATCTTTATCCCTGATGGTGGCGCTCGTGTTCTGCTCACTCAGAGAGACTTCCTTTTTCTGAAGATCATGCAGTGCTTGATTCAACTCTTTTGTCAGCTTCTGTATTTCCTCATCTTTATCCCTGATGGTGGCGCTCGTGTTCTGCTCACTCAGAGAGACTTCCTTTTTCTGAAGATCATGCAGTGCTTGATTCAACTCTTTTGTCAGCTTCTGTATTTCCTCATCTTTATCCCTGATGGTGGCGCTCGTGTTCTGCTCACTCAGAGAGACTTCCTTTTTCTGAAGATCATGCAGTGCTTGATTCAACTCTTTTGTCAGCTTCTGTATTTCCTCATCTTTATCCCTGATGGTGGCGCTCGTGTTCTGCTCACTCAGAGAGACTTCCTTTTTCTGAAGATCATGCAGTGCTTGATTCAACTCTTTTGTCATCTTCTGTATTTCCTTATCTTTATCCCTGATGGTGGCGCTCGTGTTCTGCTCACTCAGAGAGACTTCCTTTTTCTGAAGATCATGCAGTGCTTGATTCAACTCTTTTGTCAGCTTCTGTATTTCCTCATCTTTATCCCTGATGGTGGCGCTCGTGTTCTGCTCACTCAGAGAGACTTCCTTTTTCTGAAGATCATGCAGTGCTTGATTCAACTCTTTTGTCATCTTCTGTATTTCCTTATCTTTATCCCTGATGGTGGCGCTCGTGTTCTGCTCACTCAGAGAGACTTCCTTTTTCTGAAGATCACGCAGTGCATCCCTCAACTCTTTTCCAATAGAGGTCAGCTTCTGTATTTTCTCATCTTTATCCCTGATGAGTTCCTGACCTTTTCTTAACTGGTGCTGAAGATCACAGACTGCTGCCAACAAACGTTCAGTCTCTCCTTGTTTCAGTGATTCAAGGTGGCCCACCTTCGCAATAAGGCTCCGGTTCTCATCAGCTGTGATTTTCTTGGTTTTCTGCAGTTCTTGAACTTGTTCCCGCAGATTCTCATTCTCTGTCTGTTTTTCGCCTATCTGAGATTCAAGCATGGCCAGTTGATCAGTCAAGGTCTTATTGATGTTTTCGGTCTTCCTCTGCATCGTCTGGGTCAGTTGATCAAGTCTGGCCACTTTCTCTTTGTCATGCTGAGCTGCACAATGCTTGCCGTTATATGCTTTCCTCAGGTCTTCAATCTCTGCTTGGTTTACCTTGTCCAGATGTTGAAGTCTGGCCACCTCAGCAGTCTCTGTCTCCAGCTCTCTTTTCTGGGTGATATTTTTCTTTGTGATGTTGTCTAAGTCCACCTGGAGTGCCCTTATTAAGGAATCCAGCGTCGCCTTTTCCTTTATCTCCCTTTTCGTTGGCGTCCTTGCATCCATCAGTTGGTGTTGCAGATCTTGCACAAGTTGCAGGTGCCTGACACTTTCCTTCCTCATTTTTTCCAACTCCACTGTCAGCAACTGTTTCTCTAACTCCAGTTTGTTAGGTCGAGATTGGTGATAAAAGACTTTTGGAAGCGGTTTAAGCTCCTCTGACACATGGAGGCGACGTGATTTCTCCATCTTTGGGCCGCGCACAGCGTTGTGGAAATTATTTGGATACATCGCTGTCCTCAAAACTCTTCCAAGTGCAGGTTTGCCTGATGTGAAAAATAATGAGAATCCCTGGGTTGGCTGGCTATAGGTGTAGTCCTAAACACACTTCCTTTGATCTGATGGGATCAGATACTCATCACAGTGACGTCATTACAATCCAGCTGCTTAGATCGTGACGTCATGACATTGCAGCGGCATTGCTCGTGACGTCATGACATTCCAGCGGCATTGCTCGTGACGTCATGACATTCGTTCACCTTTCCACGCATGCGCATAGAATATCATGGCGCTGCATCATGACATTATATGCGCATCTTTCATCAGAGGATATTTTCCAACCTCACACAGGTGTGAACTGTGTGGAGAACAACAGGTATTTCTAGTCCCAATAACGAATTCCCTTTTGAAGTCACGTTTTTGTTTTCTCAGAAATGCTTTTTCAAATTTCCTTGCAAATAACTCCAAGAAGTGCAATATTGGGAGATATCGAGGCTATATCAAAGGAGAATGAACGGGCAGATTATAGGAAGTGTATGACATTTAAAAAAAAAAATCTGAGATAGACACATAATGGCGACTGAAAGACTGATAAAACATTTGAAAAGTTGCATTAATTTATTAGAATAATTTGTAGTGATACGTAAAAAAATAATGCTTATGTTACTTCTTCATGTAACTTAATGTGAACCCACCCACCTTTCATTATTTATTCACCTCTAATTTCCTTTTGATGAAATTTCTTTCTTTTTTTTTTTACTTAGTTGGATAAATTCTTCAAGATCAAATTAAATCAAGATCAATTTCACCCGATGTGAATATAAGGACAGGTCTGCATGCGCGCAGGAACGTATTTTCTGTATCATAACAGGCTAAAAATGTATATAGGCTTATTACCACTAGGGCTACTTTGTTGTGCTTTATTTAGGCTAACATGCATTAATGTTGGGTCATGTTTCAGATACAGTAGATGTCCGTCCTGTCTGTCCTCAGAAAGCATCCTTCTTCTGTAGAGCGTTTTAGTGAGCCAATGCGTCGGGAGCCACACACACTTTATGACATTTCGTGGCTGTAGGCTCCTTTGGCGCACCTGTGGCGCTTTTGGGCACGTTGTGAGAACAGAAAGAATACGTGGTTAGGTGGGTGCGTTAGAGGCTGTGACAATCAGGGTTAATCCACTAGACAGTTTGGGAATCCTGTGAGAGTTTTCCTCAGAGAAAATCGTCTGTTACGTGCAGAGTTTCACATACAAAACAACAGCTGAAATATGCTGCCAAGAACAGATAATGACTCTTTTTAAACTAATCCACCCTGACATGTTGAAGATCCGAAGGTCACCATGTTCCCCGTGCGTAATAGTGATTAATCATATTAATCCATACGATAACAATCCGCAGTTAAATACCACCGTAGAGCTTTAAATAAAATGAGAGTAAAATTCAAATGTGGTCTGGTTTTTTGCATGTTGTTTTTCTTAGATTTGACTGTTTTACTTTGCTCACAATTTTGGGACCTAATTGTCGCCTCTTTAATCTTCACATTGCGACATTAATGTGATCCTGGTAATGATCCACAGAAAGATTATGATTTTAAAAATAACACTGTTTTGTTTCTGGGAGCACCGCTATAAAATTGAACCCAATCTCTAACACTTAAACTGGAATCATGTTGGCGGAGTAAAAAGGAGTAAAAATCAGTGTCAATTCAGCATAAAGGCTCCTGTGGATACCCATTTTTCCAGAGCCTATAGTTGGTTCTGGAATAGGCTATTGTAAGTAGAAATATGTAGCCTATAATACTTTATTTTCTGCACCATTATTTGGTTTGACCAGTTGAAAACTTTTAGCTGAGGTGAAGGCAGGCAGTCATGCCAGGATATTTAAGTAGTTTGTTTGTCTTTTGACCATCCTGGATTTCTTAAATTACTGGAATGTATTTTTTAAGATAAAATTAAATCCTTAGGATTTTTTTAATTTGGGTAACCTGATGGGAACATAGGATACATGCGCAAACTGCAAAACTGAAAAGTAAAAAGCATAGACATAGAGGCATAAAATGTATAGGCTTATTACTTTGCTGTGTTTTATTTAAACATTTATTCCATACTATCCCTTTAATGCATTGAATTTTGTGCCTACAGGTTGTGGTCACCCTGTGCTTGTCACATATGGTGGGAACCATCGCCTCCTTCCACGACACCACTGCTGTAGCCATCACTCTGGGAGCAACGCTGGCCATTTCTTTCGCAATCCTTGCATTCTCTGCACAGGTCAGACAACCAGGCTGAAAAATGCTTCCTGTATACAGATATCATGATCTGTGTTTATTGTAAGCAGAGCCATGTGCAGACATTTCATTGGCCTCACGTATCAGCTTGGAAGTTATAGCTCTCAACTGTTTCTTGTAAAGAACATCCAAAATTTGACTTTAGGATGATACATATTGCAAGCGCTGGAAAACCGTATCAGAGGAGGCAGAATGTGAACTTAGAGCTGAAACGATTAGTCGATTAAAGTGGCAGTAGGCAGTACATTTTTGGCATCATTGGGCAGAAATTCCATAATAACCTTTCAGCATATTGTAATTCAAGTGTTCTGAGAGAAAACTAGACTTCTGCACCTCCTCATGGATCTGTTTTCAGGCTTTAAAAAATCTATTATCTATCTATCTATCTTTGACCAATCACAGGTAATTTCAGAGAGAGAGCGTTCCTATTGGCTGTGCTCCGGTCATGTGACCGGAACTTGACTTCCTTCAAGCCATCTCAACCTGATCTCAACATGGCTGCCGGGTCACAAACTTTCTAATTTTACAGCTTAACCGTGCACTACAAGATGATTCTGAAAACATTTGAGGAGAGAAATAGGCATTAATGTAACATAATATACATAAACAGGATATTGAGACCGTTTCATAAAAAATAACCTTTTTTAATCCTATTTGCTCCAATCTCGCCTACTTCAGCTTTAATTGATGAAGATGCTTGACAGAAATTTAATCAACAACTATTCTGACAATAAATGAATCGACCTTTAAAAAAAAAAAAAAAAAATTAACGTTTCTTTGGTTCCAGCTTTTCTAATTCAAAGATTTTATAGTTTTTATCTTTTTATATCATTGTAAAGTTAATATCTCTTTGGTTTTTCGACTGTTGGTCAACTAAAACATAAAGTTTTAAAGATGTCACCTTGGGCTCTGCAGGGGAGAAAGAGTATTTTCTAAAGGTATATGGACTAAAAAAAATCTATGAATGGAGAAAATACTCAGAAGATTTATTGATTATTAAAATTACCGGTTCAAATGTGTTCTCTACGGCAGCTGTTTTTACTCAACTGTATCCACTGTACAAACAACTACAGTATATCCCTTTTATATTCCAGGCCTTATTAAAAACATGTTGAATTTAAGTCATTATGTGCAAATCCTGTTTTAGATACTGTGTTACGAATCCAATCTTCAACACTATGCTCCAAAATACTTGACTATTACCTGAGTCAAAGGATTTATTTGTCACATGCTCATTTCGTGCAGTGAGATGCAGGATTACATACTCATTAGGCTGTGCTATAAAGCTAGTGTGCAATGAAGAGTATCAATTCAAAATAAAAAATATATATAAAGAAATAAACGCTAAAAAAAACAAGATAAAAAATTATAAATGTGTAGTAAAAATATTCAAATGTGTACGTTTATAGTGGCCCAATGTGCAAGTTATCAGTATTAAATTATTTTTTTTAATTAAATTTTATAAATTATTTTTTATGTATATTGATCAACACATCATGTATTGTCTGTTATTATTGTTTTCTTTATTGTTGTTGTTGTTGTTGTCTATATTAAGAAATATACAGAAAAAAATGTATTAATGAAATGAATTAACGTACTAATGTCTTCCTCTGTTATTTGCAGACTTATGATTTCACTATTTGGTACGGTGTTCTGCTGATTCTGACTGTGGACGTGATCATGTTTGGGTTCTTGCACTTTCTACTACTTGTACATCACTGATGTGGTCTATGGATATTTGGGTGCTCTGCTGTATTCACAGGTATGGGAGAAAAGAACGTTTACATGTATATGATAATACTGCTATCTAAAGTAGAGGTAGATATGACGTTTTACAAACTATTGTTATCGTGGAACTGGGCTCTGATAGTGAGTGATGGCTGCACAGCCTCCACCAGTCACACGGAGACGTACATCACCGTTTTGCATGGAGGCTCCATACACAAAGTCAAGGTAGAGGAGGAAAAAAAAAAAATGTATCTCTCGAATATATAACGCAACACTATCAGCTCTTTGTCCACGATACAAGACAGGCAGACAGGCAGGAAAAGAAATGATTCAACTGCAACTTTAACTTGCTTACCAATTCAGCCACGTAACTTATCCATAAAATGATATCACACACTTTAGGATCCTCTTTACCACGGGAATATACATAAGCATTAATATTTGTAAGAGTGGCATTTAATAAGGTAATGGGACGCGCAACAGAAGTAATCCTGGCCAGTCATACTGTAAACCACAGAACAGCACATCGCCCATTGTAAATAAATAGAACATAATGCAACAATGTAAGCCACCAAATCACACTTCAGGATATTCTCTTACGAATTATTAAATTCAGAGTGACAAAAAACGGATTTATTAAAAACGCTGTATGCACAAGTAGTCGACTAGACTGCTGCAGACGTAAAGAAGATATCGGCTTTTCCTGCTCCAAACTATCGTTATTATATCTGCCTTTTTTTCCAGTTTATATATATATATATACTGTATATATATATATATATATATAAAAAACTTTTTTTTTCAGCACTCCAATGACACGGTGAAGCGCCAACCAATCGTTTATGTTTCACCCTGGTTCCGTTCTATCAAAAAGAAATGCCGTGAGCCAGTTCCCAGTGCTATTTAACGATGTAATATGTCAAGGAGCGCTTGAGCAACACTTGAACGCAGACTCGCTGACAATGTAGCTGGCCACACCGGAAGTTTTATTGCTTTTGTCGCTCATAGTTTGAACACAGCAAAAACCTCGTTGAGCCGCGAAGGAGGGGCCAACGTTAAATGTTGTGTCAAATCCTACTCATTGTGCCTTTAACAGCTTCAACAGAAAAGTGATGACAGTTGAAGGCCCAGCCTTGAGAAGAGATCTGATCAGCCAAAATAAATGAAAACACCTGTGAACAATGAACGTGTAGGTGCTTTGAAGGTAACCAAGTCTAAGGGAGTGTAAGGGTGAAAGCCACACAAGCCACAGAGTGGATGTCATAAGTTTGATATTTTTTTTTTTTTTTAAGGAATTCATCCAATCTCAAACACACAGCCACTTCCACAGCAGCAGGTTAAGTTAAATCATCCATCTGTCAGCAACAGTGGTGAAAGAGTCACTTAGCAAAAGAAAAAGATTTCTTCTATCACGAGGAGCTTTTAGAGAAGATGATTTGATGACTGTTAGCTGTCAAAATACGCTCTGTAAAGGTCTATAATTGGATTTTTTATAGCAGACATTTTGGCTTGTCATAGTAAGTAGGGAAATGCACAGGTGTTACAAACAATGACGGCTCTGTTCTATTCACCAGTAAGTCATGACAGTGTGACAGTGAGCCAGCAAGCACAACACCAGGACCCTGAAACTGAAGCAGCTAATTCAGTCATCATCAATTTCATTATTTACACCTGTGCTTTTCCTACTGTGACATGTCTTCCATTATTAAATATGTTACTACTAGTTATGTGGTGGTAATCTCTCACCCTGTCCTATCTCTTCCTCTTCCACCTCCTCCTCTCCCTCCCTTCAGTTCCTGATGGTCGACTGTCAGCTGATCATGGGGACGACGAGCTACCGTCTGGATCCAGAAGAATACATCAACGCTGCTCTCATGATCTACCTGGACATAGACCTCATCTTCCTCTACCTGCAGGGGAGGAGGTGAAACTGAAATACATTTACACCCAAACACACACAGACGGACACTCCAAACTGTACCCACAATTAAAATGTCTTTTATTATTATTATTATTATTACTGTAACTCCTGTTTTAACTGACAATGACGAATGATTATCAGTGTTTTTGTCTGAGATTCACATAAACAAAAAATAATATGAAAATTGTTGTACTTGTTGTTTTGCAGTCAATGTTCACCCATACAGAAATTTAACCCGACAATTATCAAAACAATGAAAGCATTCAGTTTCTGTTTTTTCTGCATTAATAAGACACATTCAATAAGATGTAGGTAATTCTTCAGTATAAATGCTCACGTCAAACCTGCCTAAAGGATGTCCAAATCATTTTGTTGTGTCATTAAAGTCAGACATTGATAATCCAATAGATCCATAAGGCCATTTGTGTTTCATACAGCACCAAAGCAAAGACCAAAATGCAATAAAATACAGCTTATAATAATATGAGGACGTACGCGATATAAAGCAACATGGACAAAAAGTAGTGCAAAATGTTGAGCATATTTTCTCGCATCACAAGGATCCATCCTCATCTTTTAGCCTCACCAAAGTTCACTGTACTAACCAAGCAATATTCTGAAATTATTTGATGTAGGTGTGGACATCACTGTAGGGCTGCAACTAGGGCTGGGCAATATGACAATATATGTCATCAAAACGATATAAAAATGTGTAACGTATATATTTTTCCATATTTATTCTATCGCAATATAGGCTAGGCCTATATTTATTATTTTTTTCACTTAAAACTGTTATGTTCATTTTGCACTCAAGTTCTTAAAACGAGAAAATATTCCTCCTACTTTTTATTTGTCAAGTATTTAATTCACACAGGAGTATACAATAATAGGCTTTACCGTGTATTTATTTCCTATAGACTATTTATTTATTGAATTACCAGAAAACTTGCTATAGTGTGATATATATCGTTATTGAGATATGAAATTACCTATATAGAGATGGAAGATTTTGGCCATATCACCCAGCCCTAGTTACAACTAATTCATGTGATTATTTCCTCAATTAATCCATTAATTGTTTTGTCTATAAAATATCAGAAAAATGGGAAAAATGGGAGCTAGAATCTTCCACAGCCTAAAATGAGGCTTTCTTTGACCAACAGTTCAAAACCCAAATATATCAAATATAACAAAGACAAGCAGCAAATAACTGTCAGCATGTTTGCTTTAAAAATGACTAAAACAAACTGATTAACAGAATATATATGATCAGAATAGTTGCCAATTAATCGAGTAATTGTTGCAGCTCTACATCACTGAGAAAGTAAGAGCAGTGTGTTCAGTTTTAACATCCTATCCCCAAGAACCAGAATCTAACTGTACATGAAGAATGACTAGGTGATATATCATCCCGGCTTTGTGGAGAGCAAAACGCCCGAAATCTCCAGATTTCACTCATCCATACTGTTTTGCTCGGCCTCACCACAGTGACGAGTAGTTGAACTTGATCCGCAGCAGGTACCTCATGCGAGTCTGGGCGGGGTTGTAAACAACGAACTCGTTGTACAGGAGGGAGTAAGAGCTCTTTTTACCCACCCCCGTCTTCACCCCCGGCCCCATAGGCACCGTCACACCGTCCCTGAGAACGAGAGAGAGGAATACAAATGAAAGGTTTTAACACATTACGTACAAATTGCCTTTCCTTTACAATACTTCTTCTCTCAGAGAGTTACAAGTTTCAGCACAATATGAAAATCAACTTGCAGAGATGAACTGAAACCAGTTGCTGCCAGGAAGTATATGATGCTTTGGAAATTGGCTGGTAGTAATGGGAAATATATTCATAGTTAGCAGCCTTAACTAACTTTGTTTTATTTTTATTATTGATAAATCTGACACATATTTTTTCTATTAGTTGATTAATCTTTGTGTCCAGAAAATGGAGGGGAAAAAGCCTATCCCAGATGTCAAGATGTTGTTTTCAAATATTTTGTTTTGTGCGACCCTCAGTCAAAACCAGAAGATATTCACTTTTCAATCATAGACGACAAAATAAACCAGCAAATATTCACATTGGAGAAGCTGGAACCAGAGGATTTTGGCAAATTTGATAAAAAAAACTGGACTGATTTTCGCTGATTAATTTACCGTCAATTGATTAATTGTTACAGCTCTTTTGTAGATAATGAGATAAAACTAGGCCTGCAACTATTATTTTCATTATCAATTAATTTGCCAATTATTAATAGTTTAGTCTATAACATCATAAAATAGAAAAAAAATGGACATACAGCACAAAGTGATCATCAAATGTCTTGTTTTGTGCAACCAACAGTCCAAACCCCAAAAATATTCAGTTTCCTATCATGTACGACCAAGAAAAGCAGCAAATTCTCACAGTTAAGTACACAGAACAATAAAATGTTTGTCATTTGACGAATTCCCATTAATTCTGTTATAGGAAATAAGAGTTTCCATTTAATTGAAGGTAAGGTCTATCATTAACCTTCAATTAAATGGTCGACACCATTCTATTCTAATCTTTTCTTCCACTTCATTCTGATCTTTTTTGTATTAAAAAGTTTACTGCTTGTTTTTTATTCTTTATTTTATTCTGCAGTATGTAAAGCGTCTTTGAGCACTTTGAAAAGCGCTACATAAATCTGATGTATTATTATCATTATGTAAATAGATATATTTCACTTTTATATTGTTTCTAATCTAATTGTGGACTAATCGACTAATCACTGCAGCTCCAGCTAAAACATAAAAAAAACAACCAGCTATTGAGGTTGATCGGATTTGAAGGGTGGCAACGATTAATTGATTAGTTGTTAACTATCAAATTAATCGCCAACTAATGATTGACTACTGATAATCGATTAATCAGTTTGAGTAATTTTTTTTAAGAAAAAGAAGTAAAAATTCTCTGATTTTAGCTTCTTAAATGTGAATATTTTATGGTTTCTTTACTCCTCTATGACAGTAAACCGAATATCTTTCAGCTGTGGTCAAAACAAGACATTTGAGGACATCGTCTTGGGTTTTGGGAAAAACTGATCCACATTTTTTTCCATTTTCTAACTTTTTGTGGACCAAACTAATCGCTTAATCAAGAAAATAATCGGCAATGAAAATAATCGTTGCAGTCGAGTTGCAGCCCTTGTTGAAATTAGTGGTATGTTTCATGCTCAGATTGACTGCTCTGTAATGAAAAACAGTATTTTTTCAGACTGTGAAATCTACAGAGATAAGAGGCAGCAGAGCAGGAGAGTAAAATGAGGTCAGTCCATCGGTGTATGAGTCACTACAGAGTTCAGCATTTAGTATTTTGACTTTCATTTTAGCGGTTTTACTCCATTTTGCCTTTTTCTGGAGCAAAACCATCTGACATTTCTATGGAGTGCTTGAAAAATGACCCTAAACCAATAGGTCTGCATAGATAAAATACACAGCTTAGGTAGTCTAGTCAAGCACTATGAGGATACTGAGCTAACCTAATGTTTTTTTATAATTTACAAATATGAACATATAGGAAATTAGAAATTAAACTATCAGTTTAATTTTTTGCTAACTTACAGTTAGCAGAGCAGGTCGCAGCTGAAGAAAGGAGTCTTTATGGGCTACATCTTGTAACGTTATTATTGTTATATCATTTTATATAGTTTTTCTCTGTGGTCATCAACCTGTATTTTTTCTTTGCTAATGTAATCAACAAACTCCCCCCTACTATAATGGTTTCAGTTGTGTAACAGAAAGCACAATTAAATCAATGTCTGGCCTGTTTGAAATGTGTCGGTGTAATGAGGGATACTAACAGATCGACAGAGTTTTTGGGGTCAGGTCCGGTCTGTCCCAGACCCTTGGTGCTCTGTTTTCCAGCAGGCAGATTCTTGGCCTCGTAGTCGGCATCCAGCAGCTCGTTACTGTCTCCCAGAGCGACCTGAAACCACACACAGACACAGAGCACGGACAGTGAAACAGGTGCATTACATCTGGGCCAAACATATAATGTGGTGTTCACATCATGTTGGTTTTATTGTTAATACAAGTTGTCGACTTTGTATTGGCAGCTTTACGGGGTCTGAACAGGGGTGAAAGTAGATTGAAGTTCTTGCCAGTACTACTAGGCTACCCCAACCGTAATCGCTTATTGTTCTCCTCCCACCCCCAGCTTCATGCATCCCTGAACACACAATGCAATGCCTGTATGGTGTAAAAAGAAATTAGAAACACTTGACATCATGTATTGCAAATTGTTTATTTAAATGGTAAAAGTGCTGCAGAATCCCTTGTAAATCCTGACAAAACTTTTCAGGTTTTGAGTTGTTCCAACTGGGGGCATTCACGTGAATTTTTACCAGTCGGGAACTTGTATTTCCAATTATTCCGACACCACATGAATGCAGCACAAATGCACAAATCTTGCAATGTTAATGAAAGTGAAACAGCATTGACACATGTGTCTACAAATCGAGCTGTGATTAGGGGTATTTGATACACCACACAGTTGTACCGGCAAGGGATACATAGCCTACAGTAGAGCACAGATGCCGTTTCTATGGTTGCCATGCATAGCGCCTGGCGTTAACGCGCGGAGCACTTGTCTACATGAGGAGCGCAGTCAGACCCCGCAGATCCAAGTGTACGCTGGCGGCTGAAAAGACCTTAATGCATATACAAAAAAAAAAAAACAGCAAACTGTATGCTGACCTAAATGTCAGCAGATGTGTTTTCGTATTGGAAATGTGATCGTGAGTGACGGGTTGTATGTGCCAACTACTGGCACAATTTGTTCTTTTCAGTCATTTTGGGAGCTAAAATCAAGTGTCAAGTGTCTAAGTCTAAACTTTTGTCCCTCCATTGAATCTGTTGTCCTGCACCTGTTGTTAATATAGGATGGGATGTGCACACAACTACCTTACTTATTTTGGCCACAGAAAATAGTAACTCAACTCACCTCACACAGCAGCAGCAGTCCCACGTTGTTGTTCTGGCCGGCAAAGCAGTAGTTGGCACTCTTTGATGACATGTCAGCAAAGTAGATACCTTTTCCAAACTAGATGAAAGAGAATCAGGGAAATTATTATCACTGGAATAAATAATAATATAATATAGTGCTGTGTTGAAAAATATTGAATAGTTTATAGATAATTTAAAGCTACTATGAAGAACTTTCATTTTGTGTTGATTTTGGTGGTCCCTATGGATAGAAGTGGTAGTGTTTCCGAGCACCAGAGTCCCTTTAGAAAATCTCTCATTTTACTGCAACAGGGTCTGACAGTCTGCCCCGCGTAGTCGTCATTCTGATTCTCCCGTGATCCCCTTCTAAGCCCAAGTAGGGACTATTTTAGTGCGAGGTAAAGGATAAAGATAGGAAAAAAGAGAGGAGGAGCCGCTGCAGCCATGCGTGGAGCTCTCCTCCTCACGTCAGAGGAGCGAAGCCAGATCTAGGTCTGTCCCCGGTGGGCTGGTCGCTGCCCGTTAGAATCTGAGCTGAAGGAGTTTCTGGTGAACCTGCATGATTTCGTCTGATTTCACTGGAATCGGACCCGGCAGCACAGATGACAAGCATTAAGAATAACTACATAGGAATAGCCAATCTTCTCGCTGATGGTCTCGTTTGCTTATGTAGGTCATATAGAGGCATCAGTATTAAATTGAGACTGTTTCATAACAAGTTAAAAGTTCATAGTAACTTTAATTCCAAAATGCTAAGCATAATCATCACCTGTTAAAAAATATAGGTTTCTTTTCTAAACATTGCGTCAGGTTGTTCTTAGACCCTGCATCAATGTCTGATATTATCACTTACATAACTGTCACCTAATTGTTTTAATAGATGCCAAAATGCATTTTATGTTATGTATTAATCTTATTATTTTTGTCTTGTGAGGTTGCTTGTTTGTTTTTTTTAAAGTAGAGGACTTGGGTTTGAGACAAACGCAAAGAAAGAATCAAGAGAAAAACAGGATATGCATGTATTTTTCTGTGCTTCCATCCTACCATGTAACCAGTGATGGGAGCTTCAGGTGGGGCCACTCGGAGCCCCTGACTGAGGATGCCGACCCAGTTAGTCATGCGGGAACCGTGCCACAACAGAGTCCTGGTAGACAGACAGACACACCATGGGGTATATGAATGGAACTTTGTGGTAATGCAGATTTCAAAGCAGCACAGCACATTCGGTATAACATCTGAAGCAGCAACAACTAGTAATGAATGGTATTTATCAAAGCCTTCAGGTGTATTAACAAATTATCTGAACTCTAAGCCCGCGGTGTATTACCTGTTGTTAATCTGTGAGAGGAAGTTGTTCCTCTCCCCGTCTCTGTCCACTGAGAAGATGTCAAGGACCGTCATGGTGTAGTCACGATGGGTGGAGGCGTGAGTGGACTGTAGATACTTTTCTACCACCTTTACACAGAGAAGAGAAAAGTGGCTACACAAACGACCTTCAGGTTTTTGATACAATTTCAGTGACTTCGTTAAATGCACCACATAAATCTTGTATCCATGAACATAACAGCAGTGTATTAGTCCCGGCTGATAAACCATGACCTTTATCATTATAACAGTTATGAGTAGTAAAACACTGACCGTGAATTCGTGGCTGCTCGATTCCAGAGACTGCAGCTGGCACTGGAGGGAGCTGTACTGTCGGTCCAGAGGATGTTCGTCACTGTTTTCACTGGACTGAACCATTTTCACTGCTATCTGAATGTCACTGAGAGCCTGAAAAAAGAAATAAAGACAAAGAAATATATAAATATTACAGTGTGGACCATGGATTTAAGGGATTTAATGGTCGACCAAGTTGATTCTTTTAAAATCTCTGCATTACCTCCAACAGTGAGATTTTTTCCTTCAGCTCATCTTCTGTTCGAATGATTGGAGGACTTTTCAACCTGGAGAATTACATCTTTTGGTTACAGATAGACAGAGATCAATGTGAAATGTTTCCCTGTCATCATTCAGACATCAAATCTCTCTCTAACTGCACAGCCACATGTTCCCTACCCAAAGTCATGAGGGATGCGGGTGTAGAACTGGTTGCATGCTTCCAGCAGCTCACGATTGCTGCCCTTCTTCTTCAAACACTCCTCGATTTTCTTCAGCGCCGTGTAGCCTGCACGGATCTGCTCCGAGGTCAGCTTGCCTGCAGGTACAAAGTAAAAATACTGAATTTGAAATATGAAACACAACAATGAAACTTACATACTTAAAACATACATACATTGTAGACATATTAGAGACTCAGACTACCTACTACTTCATGCTGCATATAGTTTCATGCACGCTATGATCTTTTCACATTTAAGTTATTGTGCAACCTCTTGGCCACAAGCGGCATCTACAACAACCAGGCCTCTGATGATGATATACAATCGAGTAGGGCTGCACAATAAATTAACGAGATGTTTTGGCTTCAATTTTGGGGAGCGGTCATGCCGCTGCGCACGCACCTACAGCGGCAGCCAAAAACGTTCCTGAATGGTGCGGCTGCAGTCCAGAGTAAAAGAGTAATATACTGTCGAGCAGACGGGCAAAACAAAAATGCACTGAATTCAGGTGAAGAAGAATCTTATCTTAAGTCTTATTTTGATGTGAAGATCTATTAATTAGCAGGAATGTAGCACAACATGGAAGTGAAAGCAGTACTCTGTTTATTTAAATCTGAACGTGCAATAAAAATATTTTGTCAATGAATAATCGTGATAAATAATCAGGATCTCAATATTGATCAAAATAATCACGATTAGCATTTTAGCCATAATCGCGCACCCTTACAATCGAGTAATTACAATTTTGTACAGCAAAGCCGATAAGATCACATCATTGCCATGTTCGTAAGAAAATAAATATGTTAAGTTTTGATCATTTTCTTAAACTTGCTCATCTTAAACTCATCTAGAGATGCTTACATAGCCAGGCTTCCCAGATGCTCAGTAACCTCGTGGTTCCACTCCACCCATTGTAAGGTGCCTTTACTTAAATCTTCATTTGGACAAACAGCTTTTTCTATTCGGGCAATCAACTGGTGGATTTCCTTACCTACAGAACTCAAACTGGATCCTGACTGGGATCATTTAAACTTAAACAGTGTTAGAAGAAGAATCATGAATGATCTGGTGCTTCTTGTTTTATGGTGCTTTATTGTATTAGTTGTGTCTGGTATTGTTTTGTCTGTATTTTCTTGTTGAGTTCTGAGTATTGTAATGTAATCTCTTCTGTATTTGTTGTTGAGTTTTATGTATTTTAAAGGCCCATCTAGCTTAGGCTATAAATGCTGTGATGTGTGGCATTGTTTTATGCTACATACTTGTCCCTATACAAATATACATTAAATACATATAGGTATTTGTTTGTCACCAACTGAATCGACTCACATATACTCAGATGGCACAATTGGAGCTAAAATTATGAATTTGAGAACCTGCTTTATAACATCTTTGGATCACATAGTAGCAACTTGAATATTTCAAAATGCTATAAGTGCTCTATATAAAATAATGTTGAATTCTGGGAATTATAGCCCTGGTTCACCAAATGTTCTTAAAAAGAAATTTCTTCTTAAAATCCACTTACGCCGTTTTAACGAAGATTCATTCACCAATGTTTTCATATTTGGGATTTGTTCTTAGGTAAGAACAGAATCTACGCATACTCAAGAGCTCACTTATGCACATTTGAGTGCTGTTTGTGCAGAATAATTGGTCATTGCATTTTCACTAACAATTCTGCAGTTTAAGAACATATCAAGAATCTGACATAGACTTTTCTTAGGACCTTTCTCAAGAACAAATTTAAGAAAAAAGGAAGATATTTGTTAATATGGCCCATTATTAGTAGAAATTAAAAGAGTATAACGGAATCAATTTCAGTATATTTCTGTTGTGATTTTGATTCTGTCAGACTGACCGAGAGGAGCTTTCCGGGTGTCAAACTTCATCTCCAGCACACACTCCTCCATGGCTTTGATGTCACAGATTAGCTCCAGGAGCGACTGGACCTTCACATTCAGGCTAGAGGTCCTCTTTTTGGGTGCAGCATCCACTGTGTTCTGGCTCTCCTCCTGGAACAGTGACATATATCAGAATACATAATGATAGAAGATATTGAGGAGATACATAGTTTGTTGATTCTTTGCCTTTTCATCGGTGCAGTAGTCCATGAACACCATGTCGTATTTTCCAGCTACTTTCTCAAAAGTCGCTCGGTCTCCCCACTCATTCTTGGTCTTGTCTAAAAACCTGTGGCCAATCAAACAAGTTTCAGAATTTTACTAAACTCACTTCAATGTGAGACATCCGGAAATATTTTTTTTAATTGCACAATCTCACTTTGTGTTGAAGATATTTTTGGCTTTCAGCAGGTCTCCACCACAGGCTGTCAGACTGTGCTGACCCACTTTTCCCACTAAAAACAAAACAAAAAAGAAACCACCAAAATATATTTAATCAGTTTGTTTACGTTTTAGAAAATATCTTTCAAACTGCAGGCTTGTGTTAACTTCCTGCGTGAATACAAACATTTAAATATAGATAAAATATGTTAAGAATCATGGACACATAAACTGACCTCTGCCCCATCTCAACCACACACTGTACGCCTTGGAGTTGTCGTCTTCCAACAGCTGGATCAGGTAGTATTTGTTGTTGTTAAACTGAAGATTTGTCTGTAACAAAAGAGAGAAAGTGTTTGCTGCAAGCCTACAACTCAGATAACATTTCCACAAATCAAAATGTTACATGACAATACAAAACATATCACTTTACAGCCTTCACTTGATTTATGTTTTTCAGATATAATTTAAGAAACAGTATAGGAACTGCATTAGCTATGAAAAATCACTCATACACATTGCAAATAAATGTACATCTAAAGTCATCAGTACCTGAGACTGTGAATAATTGTGATCAAAATATCTGTTAAACTATTCACATGTACTATTAAGTCAGTCAGCACTACTCAATACAGACATAAAGACTACAGTTTTTACATTTTTTAACAAAAAACACTTCCAGCTTTGAGTGTTAGCAATTAAATATTTTTTACCTGATTTAGCATCACGTCGTAAACATCCTTTCCTTCACTGTAAACATGAGCCTGAAAGACAAATTGAACATATTTACTACTACTAATATAAATGAAGGTAGCTGCACCTGATATGCATCTTGTAAGTGGGAAATTAAACACATATTGTTCATGTAAACTTCTCATTTCCTTTCTTTACAGTTTCATACAGTTAATTAAGATAACAGTGATTTAGGAAAGTGTTTGAACAAAACTCAAGTGAAGTCCTTTTTCACAGATTAAAAAACAAGGACATTACAGGACAAAGGAGTAAAAATGCTATATAAGCACTACAAATAAAAAGGCAACCAAAAAAGTATTGTTTGTAGAACTGCAACTAACAATTATTCTCATTAGCTATTAATCTTTTTTGATTAATTGCCCATCACAACCTCCAAGAATACAAAGATGACAACTTGAAACTCTTTGGTTTGTTCAACCAAAATCCAAAACTGGAACATATGACGAAGTCCAGCAGTAAATCCTCATATATGAGAAGCTGGAACCAGCAAATTTGACATTTTTGCATTCAAAATCACTGAAACGATTAATCAATTATGAAAATAGTTGCAGATCGATTTACTAAATTTTGGTGTTAGTTTGGCTGTTTTATTGAAGAAAATATAGATAATAATGATGACTAATTAAATCCCAAGAGCAAAAATGACTCATTCATTAGCTTGTTGAGTATCTTTTAATGTAACAGCGATAGCACTGATGAACAACAAACTAAATGTTCATTTCCAAGAATTAAACTCAGCCTGAGCATCCTACATTGTACATTGTTGCTGTAAGTAAATATCAATAACCACAGTGATATTTTCTTATAGCTATATCTGTAAACTACAATCAAATTACATTTTTGATTGATTGAAGTCCAGACATTTAATAGAATAGTAACACACACAGCTTTGCAAAGGTCTTCTACAGGTGTCAAACCACAAGCGTGTCCGATGTGAATCATGAGTTTCATATCTCGTGTGGAGAATAGATACGGTACCTTTCCCATCTTGGCTTTACATTCAGAGTCCAGTGGAGCTTTTCCCTTCATGACCACCGTCCTCACAACCTCTGTTCAACATCCAAAGATCAGAGATATGAGGTCAACTCACATCTAATATGAAGTTCATGTAACACCATGTATAAACCAAAAAAACAGAAACCACTTGATGATGTTGACATAGTTACTGCACTTTGTGGGTCACCAGTTACTCAACCACTTTAAAATACTACTTCATATTTGAATGTTAATAAATAGACAACATACTGTAGATGACAATCAGATCCACATTACCTTCAGTTTTTATCTCTTCTTTGGGCATTTTTTCAGTTTTTGTCTTACTATTACTCTGCCCTCTCTTCTTCTTGGCTGGAGGCTCCTTTTCCGTCTCCTCCTCTTCCTCTTTAACTTGAGGTGGACTCCCATTTTTAGCAGTCACGTCACCAGCCTCATTCAAACTTTCTGAACAAAAGAAGGCAACAGAAGAATTATTTTAAATACCTTCAGTAATTTAGATTTTTTTTTTATGTACAAATACATAAAAAACCTGAACAAAAACGATGTTAAGTTCATATAATACTTCTACTACTTACTACAACATAAAGCCTTTTCCTTAATGTTAAGTAGTGAAAATCTAATAAAACAGTAGTTAAGGAAATGTGAAATAGGACAATGATAATTTCTTGGATTTGGTTAAGTTGGATTCGTTGGCTGTAGGTCCCCCTTAGAAAATGTAATTACATAAAAACATTTAATTAATTAAATGCAAAATAATACACATTGATAGCAAAAATCAGGGGATGACAGAAATTAAGTCACAACAATTTAAAATAAAATAACTTATTTACAATAAAACAGTGATGTGACAGACAATTACAGACAGATATGGCATAACACAGAACACACACATACCTGGTTTTACCATCTGAGAGCGAATCTTCCTCTTGTACTTGGTGACAGGATTAATCTGGACCATCTTCTTCAGGTCGACTTCGTAGGGCGTCCCAGAGCCCAGAGGCAGAGTGACAGAGGTTTCTCCTGAAGAGACGGCTGAGTCCAACAAGGCGCAGGCTGAAGGCAAGTATGGTTCCCATTGTCCTTCATCTCCTTTCCACTGCCACACTGGTCTCACAGACACACACACACACACACACACACACACACACACACACACACACACACACACACACACACAGAGTGAGTAGGGTTGTTCATACCATATTACCTCTGTAAAGCAGCACTTTAAGTTATGGTAACTTCCCTAGTCGTTATTGTGACAGTTTAAAGGGAAAATGATTGTTCAATTAATAAAAAATAGCTATTATATAATGAATCAATAATGATTGAATACATATTACTGTACTAAGTCATATCTAGCGACTAAATTTTAAAGAGTCAAAAAGCAACTGCATCAATTTGAAATGTTGGGACTGACAAAGTTAATAAACATGACATGACATATCTTTTCATTGAAATACGGACTACTGTCTGCTCCACGTTTCTGTTTCTGTTCACCTTCTATCCCTAGTTCATTTCAGAATTAAAAAAAAAAAGTACAGTTAACATTGTTATAATACATTCGATGTTATTGTTGACTCAGGGAGTACTGGAATTGAATCTAGCATTTAATACGGATCTATTTTGAAGAGGTCCTCCTTGCAGACTAAAATGTGTGAAAACCTGGCCAATCCTGAGCAAACGGTTAAAAGCATAACCTGATTAGCAACTTACTGTATGTGCAAATCAGGTTATGCTTTTCATAACCTGGTTATCAGGTTATGCTGTTGAATTATACTGCATTAGTTGTAGCCAGTTGTACCTTATAAACTGGCATGTTGGATGTTCATTAACAGCACCAGTTGCATCCCCAGGTACTCAACCCGTCAATCTCTAGATCTTCATCCTCCTAAATTCCTCACTAGTAGAGGTCAATTTTCGATAAGATTTAGGGGAACCAAATTATGGAGTAGCTTTTCACATCTATCAATAAACTGTTCATCTGTAAAATGTTTCAAAAGTCGCTTAAAGGGTCATTTAATTGCTGTCTTGTAATTGCTTTTCCCCATGTTGTCCATGTATCTGTTTTTATCTTTTTTTATTTTTTCCCACTCACAATGTTGTTTGAAGAAGTCTTTATAGATATTTAAATCAATATCCTCCTCACAAACACTAACCATACACTTCCATGCAACACACACACACACACACACACACACACACACACACACACACACTTTTTATATATATTTACTGTATTGTTATTGGTGTTATTATATATATCTTGTCCTAATTGTTTGTTATCACTATTATGTAGTCATATTATTCCTTTATATTAATCTTGTCTTTAGGTGGAGGCTTCAGATAAGCCCAGTGGGTTTTTTTTCCTCTTCCTGCACTGTATATTATTCATTTATTTATTTGTTATGTTGTATAGTCTTAAATTTTGCAAAACAAATAAACAATAAACAGTATCCATGACCTTTCTGTTTGTGGTGTGATGGTTGACAGTAGTGGGCATTAACAGGTTTTACTAACATAGTCAACTTGTAACAGGTATAGAAGCCACCCTGGGCATAAAGTTGGTTGTTTTCTAAAGACTTCCCAACCACAGTAAAGCCTGCATGGACCATAAATATAATAAATATAACATGTATTTCCTCCTCTGCTCTGTCCAGACATGTCCTCCTCTGACGTCGTCACAACAACTAACGTTAGCTTCAACGGCTAACAGGCACCAACCTGTCTTTGACGGGACTTCTTCAGTTTCTTGTTCACTCTTCTGACTTGTATTTCTCGAGCTTCTTGTCCGCCTCATGGTGGTTTATTAAGATAATATCTAGTAGTGTGTAGGTACAGTAATAAATGGACAACAAAGAAGGCGGAAGGAAAACTTTCCCCGCCACCGTTTCCTAGCAGCTAAAGATCGTTTAGTATGAAGATCAATCACTCCGTGGGTAAAACGAAACTCATTGACGCATGCGCGCTACACCCTTGTCAAAAAACGAAACAGTTACCGTGGCAACGATTTTAGCACAAACCTGAAGTTGTTGAATTTAAAGTCCATCACAAATTCCCAACATTAGCCTTGTTTTTAATATTTTGAGCTTATGCGTAATTTTGTTCACACTATGCTAAAATTAATATTTTCGAGTAGTAAGCCAGAAGAAACAAGGGCAGAGTGAGAACTCCTCCTGTATGCGCCTCTACTGGGTGGGAACAGAACTTCAGGACCAAAGGTTCCGCCTTAACCGTTGGTCGGAATTATTTTGTTGAAGGACCGGTGCTAGATCCTGATCCTAACGTGCTCACCCGAGTGTGGATGAAAGTTAAAATTAAAGCCATTTAAAGACAAGAAGACATGGTTTCACGGAGCTATGGCGCTTGTGTGCTCTGTAAGAGGGCGGTGGTCGTGAGGATGATGTGCAGGGTGAGTGACATGTTTGTGAGTGTCATTGAACGCAGCATCTCTACCATGGAGGTCAGACAAGCTGTTAACAACTACTGTCTCAGATAAATACATAGAGTTTAGTTTAGCTATGTTCACAGAGTTTGTTGAGTTTGCATTTTCTTTATTCAATGTAGCCGCTGTCACCTAATTTTTGACTTGGAAATATATTTGTATATGTTTGTATTACTCAGATATTATTTGCTACAATTATACTATAATACTAATAGAGAATATGTACATTTATTATGTGTTTTCTGGCTCTACGGGCAGAAAAGCTCTACGCGCAGAAAATCTCTGAATCTCAGTCGGAAATTTCATTTCAAAATTTATTTCGAACATGTAGAATACAAAAAAATAAAGAAAAAGAATGATCATACCAACAAGTGGAAAGAGTAGTATTTACATACAATGAAAAGCATAAGAAAAATAAATTGTCAACACTTGATGCCTTGATTTACATATTCGAAAGGAGTGAAAAGGAGTAAACTTATTTAATCCCACCCCTTCTCCATAAATCAATTATTAATTATTAACCAGCTTCCTTATTGAGCTATACATATACTCTAATTCATTTTCCTAAATTTGTCTAACTATAATTATTATTATTTATAATTATTCTAACTATAATTAGAACCTTCAATCTGTGTCATACAGAAATATAAATTAATTACTGATATAATTATACTTATCAAAATATAAATTTGTTATCAATCCAGAATACCAATTCATTACTTATAATATAACTTAATCACAATACCAATTCAGTACTTACATATTTATCTTAACCATATTGACTATTTGTTATCTTTTCTTATATGCGCAAATTATTATTTATATTATACAATTTATAATATAATTAATTGTTAAATAAAAATATCTAAACTTTTGTGCGGATGCTGAATTCAGCTCCTTCCGGCACTCAACAGCTAACTATCTAACAAAACAAACAGGCCTCCTAAACACTATGGTATGACTTTTTTATATATATATATTTGGTGTTTGCAATTGTGATTTCACTATGCTCTTCATACAGTATGTGTTTGTAGGGGTGGGTAATACAGATCAAATAATTGTATGCAGTATATGTATTATATATGGATATAGGAATATACATTGTGACCTTCTGATTTTCCTGTAAATCCATTTTAAAAACTGTGTAGATAAAATAGACATAAAACGTATTGCTACAAGTGCAGATTGTGAGTTAATCGATGCAGAAATCAGAAATAATGCATTCTCAGATGGACTGCAGATTTTATATTGAATACCAAAATCTTGGCTCCAAAACTATCTTATGGCATTTCTTGTCTGTCTATTATTATTTTTATAATCTAAGACCAGAAGGAGGTTGGTTACTGTTAACTGTTAGGTGGAAACATTTGTTTTTATTTCTCATCCTCAGGGAATGAGTACAGCTGCACACCCGCAGTCCCAAGGAGATTTCTTAAAAGGAGAACCACACAGGAAGCACCCAGGTGTGACCAACCTGAAAACTCTGCGCCTACCTGACGAACTCCAGACGGCTGCACGGTCGATTATTCACAGTAGGTTAAAGTTACGAATGTGTCTGTCAGTTTGCATACCAAATGTTTCTGGAGCTTCACTGTGCGACTTTTCAATCTCTCCACCTGTAGGAGCTCAGGTGACTCGGCTGACTGACCGCGCTCATAGCCTCACAAACTTCCTGTGGAGCAGAAAACGCGCCGTCGAGGACTCGACTCTGAGGAAGAAAGCTGTGAGCCTGGAGAAAGAACTTTGGGAGAAAGCGATGGAGAAGAGAGGAGGTGGGTGACACATGAATTAAAAATAGCAATGAATGTATAATAGCTGCAAAGAAATGATATGATGCAGCAGCTGGAAAAAAAGTAAATGTTCTTTATATTGCAGATATAGATGAACAATTGCTGGAAGACCGCATCAGGAAGAAAGTGATTTCAGAGCTCAAAAGAACCACATATCACTGGACTCCCATGAAGTAATACTTGCTTTTCTCTAGGGCTGTCCTCAACCAAAGAAATTCTTAGTCGACTAACACTCGTGCGATTTTGTCGGCTAATCGATTACATGATTTAATCCACAGATCTGTAAAACTGAGTTTCTCCACAAAGAATCACACAAAAGCACCACTTTATATCTTGTGTGTACCAGATATGTGCTCATAAGTTTCTTGGAAATAAGTCATTCAGCATGAAAAAAAGCATAAAAAATTACTAATGGACAAAAGAAATCTTAGTCGATTGAGACCAAAACGGCCGATTAGTCGACTAAGAGGGAGAAACCATACTTTTATCTACAAGTTCTTTTATAGAAACATATAATATGTACTGGATTTTTTAAATGATAAGTGTGTTCAGAAACTCAATTAATTTAAATGCTTTCTAATGGAGAAAGAGAGTTCTTTACCGAACTTAAGACAAGACACAAGTCTGATTTTGTGCCAATGCTGACTAATACTTAACATTTTAAACCTTGTACAGACGTAAGGGACATTGGCAACTCATTTTCAGTTTTCATATTGACAAGTTTGCACACTTAATGTCAATGGCATGAAGTCTTATGTTAGTATATCAGGCTCTGAACAAAGCGAGTCTGCAGTGAGTCTGCAGTTACAATTTGGAGCTTGTAACTGGTGATTTCTCCTGTTTGATTTTGAGGTGTGGAGGAGTTTCTATACAGCTTACTCTGTCTGTTTCAGGTATGATGAAGACTTAGGTGTGGTGTACATGGCGGCTCGGCTGGCTGGGGGCTATGCAGCAGTGAGGAGAGCTATAAATGAGGTAATGAACGAGTTGTGGAGATCATAGGCTAACTCAAGTGACAATAATGTCCTTAAAGGGTCAGTTTAACCAGATTATAAAAACATATTTTATACTTATAGTGGTAAAGAATGGAAACATTACAAAATAAATGTCCTCATTACTGAGGATTGTTACCCCTGGATGTGTTAGGGGATCAGACTTCTGCCTTTTCTGTCCTAAATTACAGTTTTAACCGTTTCAGATAAAGAAGAGGGATCTCTCTTTTGCCCCTCAGTCTCTCCTGGATTTTGGATCAGGGCTGGGAACAGTTGCCTGGTTAGTGTAAAAAAAACTGATGCAACATAAAAAAAAGTTTTCATGTAAATTACAAGACAATGAACTTAGTCTCTCTCTTTCTCCAACAGGGCGTCACACTCGTGCTGGGGCGACACTTTGAAGGAGATGGTGTGCGTGGACAGCTCTGGGCCGATGAACATCCTGGCAGAACGGCTTCTCAAAGGTGTACAAACAAACACTTGGATCAGTTTAGATTTGTAGCATTTTGGTTTGGGCTTTTTTCAAATACTCGATCGGAAAATCTAAGCGTCTGTTGTTTTTTTATGTTGAGCAGGTGATGACGAAAGAGCTGAACCTCACATGAAACAAGTCTATTTCAGACAGTTCCTCCCTGTCTCTCCAAAGGTAAAACCCCCTGTTTTTTATTTCTGCAACAGAAAAACATTCTGTGTTCAGTGAAGTTTAAGAGTTTCTTCCAAAGATATATATTCTAGCCTTCAATTTTGAGTTCCAAACAAATCGGATTCTTGCTGTACATGCCACAAAAAAGAGAGATTTCTAGCATAAAACTCAGATTCTTTTTATTCTCATTGATCACATCATGGTGCATGAATAGTTTGACTATAATCAGTATTACCCATATGCATTTAAAGGACCAGTGTGTAACAATTAGGGAGATCCATTGGCAGAAATGGAATATAATATTAATAAGTGTGTTTCTAGTGTGTAATCACCTGAAAATAAGCCGTTTATATCTACATAGGGAGCGGGTCCTCTTCATGGAGTCCACCACGTTGCTCCGCCATGTTTCTACAGTAGCCCAGAACGGACAAACCAAACTCTGTTAACTTTTCCTGCTTGGGCCGGAGTCGATAACGTTACTCGCTCCCGTCGCCGCCGCTCTCTCTCTCTTGCTTCACCACTCACTTCCCACGTACACACACACTCTACACACACTGGCTCTGCTCCAAATGACCTACGCTACTCTTATAACAACAGGCTCTAGAGAGGGACATTCACGTTTTCGCGTCGGTCACCGTAGCTCTCCAACACGCTTGGCACACGGTAGAGGCTTCAGTTGGTCGCAATCTCCTCACTGCTAGATACCGTCATGATAATAGCAGTTGGAGTGGCTAAGAAACTGTATATTGAAAGCCATGTCCCAGCAAAGTGTATTTTTTGTAATAATGTAATTGTAATCTTTGTTGACAAAAATCCTCAAACCCACAATTTTCTTTTTTATGCTTCTAAAAGCATTCTTAATATATATATTCTTTCAGTTAATAGAAGACGAGCAGGGTAGCTAATCCTGGGCTACAAGTGGTACTCACACAGTTGTAAGGAAAAGTGATCTCTGGGAAATGCAGTGTAGAAGCACCATCGTAAGCACATGGCACCAAAGATGTTGCTAAAATAAGGAGCATCATCATTAGGATTCTCTCTTTTACATTGAGTTTTGTGCTTGGAACATTTTTGTATTTATGGAGCAGCTTGACTTACATCTCCAGGATCAGGAGCCCTGATAGTCCTGTGTTTCTCCTTCCAGGTGCAGTTTGACTTGGTGGCAGCAGCCTTCACCCTGTCGGAGCTTCTAAATGGGAAGGATCGAGAAGAGGCGGTGTTAACTCTGTGGAGAAAGACAAGCTCGTACCTGGTTGGTTGAAATAAACTTTACCCATAGATAATTTGCACTTTTTAACTTTTGTTGTCCTTGTACCTTTAGTAAATATATACTAGATTTGAGACATTTTGTGTATAAACTGCAATTTGTCTTGAAAACTATTCTGGTGCATAGAAGTCCTCTCTTATTTAATAACATTTGATTATGTTTTATATGTTTTTTTGGTTTTGTTTTGTATAGGTTCTGGTGGAAAATGGGACTAAAGAGGGCCATCAGATACTTATGGAGGCCAGAGACACTTTATTAAAGGTATTCAAATACAGCAGATAAGATGGCACTTTAAAATCCCCATGGTGGATGCAGTATAAATGTGTTATTTCTAAAATGGTGTATTTTAATATTTCTGCTTTCTGGGGTCGCTAAACAGTCTTGAATTACATAAATTGGGTATCACTGGAAAGCTGAGACTCTTGTGGATCCAACAAGTCCAACTGTATTCATGTGTGATGATGTAAGTCCCCATAGTAGCCATTTCATTGTAGTGAGACCATTTTTTTTATTTGACATCACTGTATAAAATGACCTGTGGTGACCTCTAGGATAATCACAGCCTCATGAAACTTTACAACCATAAACTAGAGACCTAGAGCATTCAGAGGATGGATGGCTTCCCTTGATAGATTGACAATAAGGGGGTTTCTGAGCAGTTTCCAGAACAGAAGTGCTCGCCATCTAACCACTGAAAAATGCAATTCTTGCAGAAATCTCAAAATGTCAAAAGTTTTCGATACCAAATCACAGCATGGCTTTTTCTATGGTGTTTCTCAATGACTTTGGTGTCTTAATGTGGTATTTTGGAGGCATTATTGATCTTTTTTGTCAATTCTCCATAGATAAAAAGTGGTTAAATTTAGCACCAAATCTGTGTAACAAATATAACAAATATTGCTGCAGCAAGTTATGAGACATAATAGAGGGAATGACTTCTATCATAATGTTCTAAACCCTTATACACTTTCAAAATGTATTTTAATTAATTAATTGATAATTCATTCATTCATTCATTCATTCATGTTTATATCTGATTTATGACTAGAACAAGTTGACACACAGTGCTGGACTGCATCTCAAATTAATCTTCAGGTTCCCAGCTTTCAAATGATGTAC
>CAKALU010063192.1:7453-30102 GCA_916700995.1 Hozukius guyotensis
GTGTAGGTTTAAACTTAATAATCTATAAAGCCTGCATGTAGACTTAGAACCAAATGACTATTAGCTTTTTACAGGTGTATCGATACGGGCATATATGTTGGCTAAAATCAAGATGTCAGTACGGAAACGCCAAAGATTTGTAGTGGAAATTTACAAACAGTGATGCCATTTCAGTTTATTTTTCACGTATAAACTGACTCTTGCATTAGAAATCTTGGTCACAATTTTTTAAAGGTACTATAAATTTGATATCCAGAGCATTAATATAGCAGCAAACAACTATTTGCTTTGTAAAGATATAGAGGAGTAATGTCTACCTGAGCAGAGAAGGAAGTCACACTTGTGTAAGTGCACGTTAGTACTCATGGATGTATTAAGAGAACTGGGTACAGGGTTGGAGGTGGGTCCCCGTTCATTCCTATGAGAGTTGCTCAGTGCCAAAATGGCTCAACTTCCGAGTGCAAAAGTACCCAGATCTTCCAGCGATCTTCCGCATCCATTGGGCCCATGGAGCAGGCGCAGTAGCAGCCGCTCGGTTGCATGGCTTGGTCACGGCCGTCACGCTGTCGTCACGGCTTGCTAACTCCGCCTACCAGCCCTCGCTCCAGCCTCGGTCTGGGTCTCATTCACATGAACGGAGGAAGGGAAATAACTCTGGATTCAGCTATTAGTGCATTTTACAACTTTTAGGACCTAATGATTTAAATAAGGACTATTAGAGTGTTCGTACTGGGATGTTGATTCACCTCAAAAATAAATTATCCGCAGAGTTACGGACGTCTCTTTCCCAATGTAAGTCTATGGGAAAAAGTCTTTTTGGGCCCAATGGCATCACGTGACGGACACGGAAGTTGTAGTACCGCCGTTTGGCCACTACGAAAATTGGCATCAACGACCGGCGCTCTTCCTGGGGGCTTGGTTAGTGCATGTGAGTCCCAGTGAGTGTGCCCCACTGGCTAGCTAATGGCGGCCTCTCTGACCTGCGTTCATACGACGGTTACCATTAATAACGCCATCCCGAAACACAGCGTCGTCACGGAAGCGTAACGCCCAGGTTAAGACTCTTAGCTCTGTCAGCACTGTTGTCGTTGTTTGCACTGTTCGTGCTGGTAGCACCATTAGCTGCTAGCCGCCGGATCAGCTGTTGCCATGTTGAGAGCCGTATGGAGGCAATTCCTCAATCATAGATATGCTCTGAATTTCTAAGTTATCTCAAATTGAAGAGAGCTTTGTCAATAATGTTTTTTTTGAATTATGTGTTAATGTAAAAATATAAATATGGGCAGATATTTAGTTTTTAAATTATACAAAAATATTGTATTTTCTTCAAAACCCCGTATTGGATGGGCTATATTTAGAGTTATTAATAAGTTATTAATAAATAGTGTGTCTTGTAGATCTGTCCTGGTAAAGCTTCCAGCTCACAGCAAGTGCTATCAATCAATAACATTTATAAAGGAAAGATAAATGTTACACTTTCCCTCACACGCATACAGTTTCACAAACCATCTGTGGGAAGTGCAGTGCACAGTGCTGTAATGCAAAGTGTGTGTGTGTTGTTCTAAAACGTAATCACAGATGTGTTGAAAGTGACACATCCTTCTGCAGAGCGTATCCACAGCCTCTCTGCATGTACTAACATGTCTTTTACCTTCTCTCTTCCTCCCTCCTCCTCTCTGACTGCATGCTCTGTCCTCCTCTTTCTCGTGTCTCTCTCTGTGTGTCAGAGTATGCAGCTCTATGGATATCAGGTTGCCCCCATGAACAGCGTATGTATCCAAAACCGTAACCCCTTAGTCTCCTTTCTGCTCGTCTGTAGATGGTTAAAGAAATGGATGAACGGAGGAACAGAGAGCTAGCTGTTACTACATGCTACATGGTTTCATTTAAAATAGAAGGCAGTATAGGTGACAGTTTTTAAGATAATAATAAAACCACAATGGACTTAAACATGGTGGTGGTAAAAGGTTAAGAGAAAGATATTTTAGTAATAATTTTACAGAATATTTAGAACCTTTTCTGAACTCTGTGTTCGACTTATTAAAAATCTGTTATTATTGTTTTAGAAACATTTTTTACTCTTATTTTTCGTGGTACAATTTCTCAATTGACAGAACATTTTAAACTTAGTTTGCACTTCTCAATATTTGGAAATATGATTTAAAGGAATAGTTTTCGAATACACTTGTTCGCTTTCTTGCCAAGAGTTAGGTCAGAAGATCAATACCACTCTCATATCTGTCTGTTAAATATAAGGCCACGACCAGCAGCCTGTTAGCTTAGCTTAGCATAAAGACTGGAAGCAGGGGGAAACTGTTCAAAGGTACTGAAATCAGCCAACCAGCACCTCTAAAGCTGACTTATTAACACACTGAATCTCCTTTATTTAATCCGTACAAAAAACGAAATGCAAAGATGACCATACTAACATGCTATTTAGTATGCTAAAACAGTATGTGAGATTTTTATAGTATGTCCGAAACCTTAGTATGAAACCGGCGAAATATTACAGTATGCAACCGCTGGACACTACGGCGGCATAAATATCCCACAATGCAATGCGGTCGTGACGACAACGTTCATAACAGACGTTGACGGACAGCTCTGTAAAATTAATTCAGAATTTGATTCTCACAAACGTGACGTCGTTTTGGTCACATGAGGTTGGCACGGGTTACCATGGTTACGCGTCTCCAACCGGCAAAGGAGGTTCTCAGGAAGTGACGACGTAAATTACTGCTTAGTGCGTCCGAAAAGATCCATACTACTGTTTATTCACACAAAAGTATGTTGAACGATGGTACACCTGTTGGGTATGTAGTGCATAGTATGCGATTTCGGACGATGCCGACGGGTACAGCGACTTTCTGAAGTCTCTGCTGGTTTCCTGGTTGCCTGGCAACCTCATAAAAAAGACCCCAGATTTTTTTTTACTTTTGACAGAGCTACGCTAGCTGTTTCCCCCTGTTTCCAGTCTTTGTGCTAAGCTAACCATCACCTGGTTCTAGCTTCACATTTACCGTAGAGACATGAGAGTGGAATCAATCTAAAAATACGAGTATTTCCGAAAATGTTCCTTTAATTTCCCTTCAACTTGTTAAATATTGCAATTTGCACAAAAAAATATATTGCTTGCCTCTGTCAAATTACAGTTTTATGGTATAGAAATATCAGAGATAGAGCAATGGATGGAGGGAGGTATGGTAACAGGGATTCTCATAATCCAACACCAGTTTCACAACCTGCTGGGTAACTGGATAATCAAGTAAAACTGTTTTTGTTTGGATTATTTCCCTTCCTTCTGGTAGACTCTGATAGGTTTGTTGGGTGTAAATGTCAATTATATCGTGATACTTAGAGGATTCTGTTTAATGCCTCTGTCAGCCACTTTTGTGTCCTGACCTGGGTCTTTGAAAAAAGCCTTAACCCTGACCCAGTCCACCTGATCCTCTGTTGTCAGTAAAGCAGTAGGGTCCTTGAAAGGATGAATGGATAGAAAGAATAAGCGGGATAGAGAGAGAGAGAGACTTCCTTCAAGACGGGGTGTCCATCTGTCAGGTCAGCCGGGTGATTGATCGAGGGAGGATGGCAGAGGGTGGGATGAATGGGGAGAGGGATGGCAGCAGAGGAGTAATAGATTTAAGGGGTCAGCAGAGATGAACTCTTACAAAAAGAGAGTGATGTGATTTAGAATGACTTGAGGCACTCTAAAGCTCTAAACACAATCAGACACTGTCCATTTTAGACTGTTGTAGGACGCGTGCTGTTTGGTTGTCAGTGTGTGTGTTCCTGTTGGGGGTTAGTTAACGCACAGAGAGAGCAGGAGATGTTTTATTGAAGTGTGAGCAACCAATTTCCCCTCAAGATACAATGATAACCTGCAGAGTTGTGGTGAATATTTACTAATAGAGATGGAGAACAGTGCAGCACAAATGTCAGGAGGATGTGTACTACCCAGTAACTGGAGGCCTCCAGCCACTAGTCTCTGTTCAGACTATGAGCGAGCATTCTTTCTTTCTCTCTTTCACTCACACACACACGCACTCACACACACACACCCGTCAGTGTTGTGATGGATAGCTGCATTGTCAGTGTGAAGTTAAGAGCGGTGCAGGGTCATGTTAAAATGGCTGCTGCTGCGTTCTCCCTGGAGAGACAGACGAGGTGGGTGGTCAGGATACACTCTGAACGGAAGACAGCAATATGTTCAGCTGGTTCACTATCATATGGGTTATATAGGAAAACTAGCTTTTGGGTGGAAGAATTGTGTGTTTGTGTCAGAGATCAATTAGATATGCAAGACTCTTGTTTTTTTTTTTATAACCCTCTGAGACCCACAATAGACCCAGTTTTTGTCATGTTAACCAAGAGTGTTTGTCTAAATCTGGCCCTTCCTCCCTTCATTCCTGTTTTGTTTGACACTAACAGGTTTGATGTTTGCTGCTTACTACAGTGGATGGGGTGAATTTATAGTTAGATCAAAATTAAACATGGATATTGATATTGTAAGTTGTACTGATGACAGAACATGAACTCTTAACATTTTCTTTTTCTTTCTTCCTCTCTAGTTGTATTAGTCGTTTATTCTAATAGACAACATTTACTCAATGTAGGCTTAGCAAATCATTTACAGTGCCTATAGTTAGCCTATAGTATGGATGAGGTTTCCCATATAATATTAGGCAGTTCAATGAGCGCCAGATCAGATCTATCTTGATTAATATTTATTAATTAATGCTTAGTGCTGTATGTGACACTTGGTGCCTTCACGTGTTTATCGCGTTCACGAGAAGAGTCCATATGAACGCCCCCGCTCTTGTGGTATTCACGACCTCGTAAGTGTAAAGTTTATGAAAGCTCAGAGTTCACGAGTTGTGATTTGTTTCCTGTCGTTGTCAGAAATGGCGAAAATGTTGATATTCCCAACGGCCTCATCTTTTTCCTCTGTCAATGTGCCTTTGCATTTCCTGCATTATGTTACCCGCCAGCTCGCTCAATTGTTAGCAACGTTAATATTTCCGTTGCTTAGCAGCAGCGTTCTTCGCGACTTGACCACTTGAACGCTACGCATATCGTGTACACGACTTCCCATGTTGTAAACACGAGCTCACGAGTTTCATTTGAAGGCACCAACTGTTCATGAATATGCAGTACACCTGCTGTATTTGTAATGTAGTGATCCTCATGAATCTGTCTGTATATATTGTTGAGATTTGATATAGAGTGAATATTGGAAGCTGAAGTTTACTTCCTGAAGTGGTGGAGTTGTAGGTGAACTGACCCTGGCCCTGCTTGACCGCTCCTACAGGTGCTAAAAAAAGACAGTCAGGAGTTTGTGGCGCGGAGTTACTGGGACGTTCTGAGGCGAGGCGCCAGTCAAGTCCTCTTTTCTGACCTGGCGGAGGTACACAGACCCATCTGTCCTCTGTCCCCACATCCCTTCATTCTTCATCCTGCACTCTTCCTCTTCAGCTCCCTGTAGTTAATGTTGATCCTCCAACTGGCCCCATAGATCCAGAATAAGGTAGCTGCATCAAGCTTGGCCAGAATAAGACCAGACCTTCAAAATAAAAGCTTTGAAGGCCTTAATCTTTGACTTTGGGAGAAATCAGGCATAACTACTCAACGTTAATGTGGACCAAAATATTCTTTCTTAAAAACATTTGGTAACATTTCATTTTACAGGTCTGCAAATTTCGTGATAATTAGGTGATAATTAGCAAGTAACCTATTTGATTTTTTTTGGAATGACTGCCAAACTACCCCAATATTTACCTCAAAATTTATCAAAAATTACTTTATTATAAACATAATTTAATAATTATATTCCGCTATTTCCCAATAGCTGGTAATTTATTTAATACATTTCCAGGATAAGAATACAAAGTTAATTGATATGCTTTATATAATATATAATTATTAGATAATAATATATAATATAATAAAGTAATTTTCGATACATTTTGAGGTAAATATTGGGGTAATTTGGCAGTAATTCCTAAGAAATTTCAAATAGGTTACTAGCGTATTATCACCTAATTACCATGAAATCTGCGGACCTGTAAAATGAAATGTTACCATTTTCATGGTTAAAAGAAAAAATATTTGTCGTCGTAACAAATGATCACCCTAAAACTTTTATTCTGGTTTGGCTTGATACTGACAACTTACATAATCTGATTGTCATCTTTCTTTCTTCCTTTGTTTCCTAAACATTACTTCATATCTAATTTATTTCACTCAGTATCTGGCATATACTTCCATCACTGTTTTACAAACCTAAGGTACAGAAACTATTGCTTTTCCTCCATTCCCGTTCCCCATGTGAAATCATATCTGTTTGGATGAGCTGTTAAAGACTTCTTTCCACTAAACACATTATGTTCATCAAATTGATCTCTTCTAAAACTGAGAGAAGGTTGTGAGGAAATAACTCGAGGCTCCTCCAAATGTTTGAAGTCTCTTCCCCATTTCATTGTGTCACTTCATCCTAATGAACAGATATGACAAGAACGTCTTAATATTTGTTCTTGTTGATTATTTTCTCTAAAGAATTTGATCTATTGTATTGGTGTGACAGTTTTGATCCAATAATGGTAGTAGTTACTGTAGATGCGTATTCTTCTATATAACCTGTTGTGTTCCTCACCTGCCTTCTGTCATTTGGTCTCTTCGTTATGCTTTTGTTTGTGTATCTGTGCCTTGTTATCTGTGCTGTGTTGTGGCTAGTGTCGTAGCTTTGGTGTCAGTTCGTTCGCGGTTTACACCACAACATTAATGACACTGGTATAATGATAAGAAGGCTGACTGCAGAGCACATACAAAAACAAAAACACAGTTATACTGAATCACGTATGAGTATTTTTGAGTACAGTCTGTTGCTTCTATACTACGTCAAACCAAATGTTGACCAGAACTACCTGTGGCTAGCAGGTCATCTCTAGAGCGATGGCAGTAGCGTGGCTAAAAATCTGTTGAATACAAACAGGACTAAAATCAAAACATTTTTGCAGAATCTCACATTTTGTTATCGGGCAACACAAATTGTCTCTCCGATATGTCCAACACAAGGTCAAGCTGCTGGTAATGATTACTAACAGCTAGCAGTGCTAGCAAGCTAAATGACTAATGACAGGCTATGTGCTGCGGTGGCAGCGGAAGCCGAGGTGGAGATAATGACAGTGGAGCGTAATGGGACTGACCTTGTATTTACACCGAGCAGCCTTTCATCTGCCGCGACGTCAGACGGACAGAACAGACAAATCAGACGGGGGGGAGAGGAAAATAAAAGGAAGACAAACAGGGACATGTTAAGTGTGAGGGATTAATACATGACTAAATTTAACACAAAAAAAATGAGACAAATGAAAGAAGAGGATAGATTAAAGAGAAAGAAAACAAAGCTTTTAAGAGCACCAGATCAGATAAGTAGAAAACCTGAGGGGGAAGACAAGAAAAGGGAAGAGATAAAATCAGAGACAACAAACAGGTGAGAGAGGCCGACAGAAGATGACACAGGTCAGCAGAGAGAACAAATGTTGAGGAACAAAGTGGGTGGGGAGAGAAGAAATTCGGGAAACGCATTTAGGGGGAAAGAAAGAAGCAGGTTGTATTTAGAGAGATGTGTTTACTCAACAGATTAGTCACCATTATACCTCTTTGCTTTTGTCTGGAGAAGGAGGGACTGACTGACAGGCTGAGAGGGAGGGAGGGAAGGAAAGAGCGAATCACCTCCATGTTTGTCAGGTGAAGGAGGTACTGACGGGTAGCATGAGGAGAAAGGAAGTCACAGCAAGATAAGAGGGAAACAGGAGAGGGAAAGAAAAAGAAAGAGAGATAAACAATGCAGGGAGAAAGAAGCAGAGGTCGTGGGGAGGGAAAGGCTGTTTTTACCGCGGGAGGTGTGACTGACTGACAGTCTGACGGACTCGACTAAACACCGACAATGAGCTCTTCCTCCAAGGTATTACTCACAGATAGAGATGAGGAAGACCGTTTAGTGTTTACATCAGTAATTACTGTTTTTACCTTCAGCTTCATGATCAAAGTCTGTTGAAGCTCACACACACACAGATGGACAAATAGACACATGCACACACACCAGGTGTTGGCTCGTGCCTTGTGGGCGTGGTAACCATGACGTCTTCATGGGGATGATGAGCTCACGCCGGTGCTGCCACACTTCCAGGAATGATAAGCTTGTTATGATCAGTTTGACATTACGTCTTACCCGAGGTCAGACTGATATTCCTTCTTAAAGGGCCAGTGTGTAGGATTTAGGGGGCAGAAATGGAATATAATATTCATAACTATGTTTTTATTAGTTAATAATCACCTGAAACTAAGAATTGTTTTGGTTTCGTTAGCTTAGAATGAGCCCTTCATATCTACATAGGGAGCGGGTCCTCTTCACCGAGTCCGCCATGTTGCACCGCCATGTTTTCTACAGAAGCCCAGAACGGACAAACCAAACACTGGCTCTTGAGAGATCCTTTCACGTTTTTAATAGGGCTGTCTATCGATTAAAATATTTAATTTATTCGCAATTAACCGCATGATTATCCATAGTGAATTGCGATTAATCGCACATTTTTTATCCGTTCAAAATGTACCTTAAAGGGAGATTTGTCAAGTATTTAATACTCTTATCAACATGGGAGTGGACAAATATGCTGCTTTATGATAATTTATGTATATATTTATTATTGTAAATCAATTAACAACACAAAACAATGACAAATATTGTCCAGAAACCCTCACAGGTACTGCATTTAGCATAACAAATATGCTCAAATCATAACATGGCCAATTCAAGTCCATCAGGCAACAACAGCTGTCAGTGTGTCAGTGTGCTGACTTGACTATGACTTGCTCCAAACTGCATGTGATTATCATGAAGTGGGCATGTCTGTAAAGGGGAGACTCGTGGGTACCCATAGAACCCATTTACATTCACATATCTTGAAGTCAGAGGTCAAGGGACCCCTTTGAAAATGGCCATGCCCGTTTTTCTTCGCCACATTTTTTGTAGCGTTATTTAGCCTTTTTGTGACAAGCTAGTGTGACATGGTTGGTAATAACAATAGATTCATTAGGTTTTCTAGTTTCATATGATTCCAGTATCTTCACTCTTGCTTTAAAACTGAGCGCACTACAACCTAATAATCGCAAGTTGCGTTAATGCGTTAAAGAAATTTGTGCCGTTAAAACGAATTTGCGTTAACATTGACAGCTCTAGTTTTTACGTTACCTGAAGGCCACCGTAGTTCTCCGACACGCTTGGAAAGGGAGGAGTGAGTGGAGGGGTATTCAGTTGGTTGCAGTCTGCATCCTCACCACCAGATGCCACTAAATCCTACATACTGGTCCTTTAAAAGAATTTGATATTAATACCAATTTTTTTTTATTGAACTTTCTGATATGCATTATACATCGACTTTAAATTTGACATTTGAAAAAAGACTTTTGAGTGAAATCCCGCCACAGCAAGGTTTTTTTTTTGTTACTAATCCATATTTTTATTGTGTAATGTGAAAGATTTCACTCATAGTGATGAATCCGCAGAGAAATCCCTACATGGAAGTTTCCCCTTAGCTCTACAAAGTACTTTAGTATCATTCCGCTCATTGTTGTGGTTTGATGGCCGCCCACAGCTTTCCTGTGTTGGTCTCATCAACCTTGCTTCCAGCAGCAGCATGCAGCTGTTTTCAGTGGAAAAAGCTCAGATAAACCGATTGTATACACTACCTTGCCCAGCACCAAACAGCAGGCACAGCGACTAGCTGGTGAACACAGATACACAGATATTTCCCTCAGGAGTTGCTGGAGAACAGTGAACATTGGTGTTCAGACACACAATCACTCCAAATGTATGTTAACACGTTCACCATGGCAACTTTTATTAGGTGATAATATGTCAATGTTGTGTTTACAGCTTGTTCTGCTGCCACCAAATGGCAAAAAGATCAGCTAATGCAGCTTAGTCAGGGGGGGAATAGAACCGTTGGTCCGTAGCGTGCAGATGGCGATTACAACCTCTGGTTCTATATTTGATTTCATTGATTTCATTGATTTCCCATGGCGCACGGCATCCAAATATCAATAACCTCTCTTGTCAGTTTGCTCAATTCAACTGAATTCAAACACCGCTACCAAAGTGCACTATATATTTTTTTAACCACATGAACCCATGTAATCTTAAATCCCCTGACAAACTTATTTACACTTAATTAAACATTCAAACCTCTTGAGGATTACTGATAAGTCACTGCAACAGTGATTATACAATGATCCGATTCATTATGAATTCACAAAAGAGGAACAAAGTAATTGGCAGTAGTCTACCTAGTCTCTTGTTTTTCTGCGTTCCTGTTACTGAAAGAGCAAAACAAACAGTTTGAGATGATGGAAAGAACATGAGGGATATGGTGAAAGGAGGGAAAGGAGGGCAGAGAGACACCACCTGGATGCCGTCTAGATGTATGAACAGCTCATGTGTCATAAAGACGTCAGTAATGCGTCTGTCATAAGATAAAAGAGCAAAAGTATTTTTGTCCTTGTTTGTCCGTAATCAGAGGCTTAATGAAAAGACCCTCGAATAAGTGAGACACTGAAATGATAAGTCTGTAATTGTTTCAGTTTGTCTGTGTTTATATGAAGGAAGGAAGTTCCTCCTCATCAAAGACTCAGAGACCAGACTGCAACGTGAATCAGAAACACACTGAATGTCACGCTAATGTTTGTGGTCCTAAAGCAGGGTTTACTTTTAATGATCGTTTCCCAGAAGAAGATTTATCCTGTGAGTTACCAATCTGTGTCCATTACAGCGGGACCTACTACAAGGCATTTTATTTGGAATTTAGTTTGTGCCTTGATCTACTACATCTCACTGTAGGGATGATTAAAGGTGCTATTGATAACATTCAGCAACTAGATGTCACATTCTCCCTCCCCCGTTCTATTGCATTTACTTCACAAGAAGTCGTTGCCAGACACTTACCGTCAATCTCAGTTATCTATCCCAGTGGTTCCCAGTCTGGGAAGGTATGATCAACAAGTTAGGAAAAAAAAATAATAATAATAATTTATTTTTTGGGACATTTATCCTACTGGACAGTTTTTTCTCATCACTATTAGCATGAAGTCCTCACAGGGCAAATAAATATGTAACCTTTGAAGAGGTTTAGAAACTGATGGAGGTTTTGGCAGCTTAACGCAGCCAGTAACTTTTGATATCAGTTTCACCATTAAAAATGAAATATATATAAACATTCCTTGAAACTTGTCTTTGGAACGTAACTTGAACACTAAATAGTATTTACTTTTTTCTCACCCAGATCAACATGCTAGGTTTTCTATCCATCATTACCCCCGCACCTCAGTTATAGTCATTTGCTATAATTTTTGATAGAATGAATGCACATTTTATGTCACAACACAACAACTACAACATCTGTCAAAGATGAGTGAACCTGTGTAGTTTTTCACCTTTTGTAAACCTGTGTCATCTTGCTTGACATTTTCTTCTTGTCCCACGTTGGATTTTAGGATTTTACTCTTGAGGTAGAACCACGAATGGCATCGTGGCAATGATGATGATGATGATAATTATGTTGATGATGATGGGAATGGCATAAATGCTCTTCCTCTTTAGAAGGACATGAGATTCCAACCAATCTTATGTCTGCATAAACCTCAGCATGGCCGTGGATTGGACAAGGGAGGGTTGGCTGGGTTGGGCATGGCAGGGAGAGAGAGAGAGAGAGAGAGAGAGAAAAGACATCCTCTCTTTCTGCACCGACGCTGGCTGAGTCTTTTCTGGAGTTGCTCGAAAGCACAGTCACCTTTTTCTGAGATACATATGTTAGGGAGCATAACAGTGAAATACATACTCAGGCATAGTTTTCTTAAAGGCCCATAAAACTCACCTTGTTTTTGTAGGGGATTTAAAATATCATTCAGTAAACACACACCTGCAAACTGTGGAGGGAAGACAGAAGAATATGTAAACAGAGTAAAGGAAAAAAATAACATATAAACAACGCAAATGACACGATGATTCTCGTCCCTTGACGGAAAAAGGTGGAATCGGCTCCCATTCTCTGCATTTGTGCTTTTGTGGGTTTCGTTCTGTGCTGCTGCTGTTTGTGATTTGAGGTTGTGTACGGGTGTGTCAATGTGGCGTTTGCAGAGAAGTGCATTGGATGTGGTGGCTTTAATGTGTCCGTGAATGTTTTGCAGCTCAGTGTCGTCATGTGTTGTTATGTATTTGTCTGTCTCGCCCTCCGTTGTTCTTCCACGTCTTCTCTCTGTCGACTATACTCTCCCACCTCGTCCTCCTTCTTCCTACGTTCTCCCAACACTCCCAGTCCCGGCTCGATGAATATTTGCATGACTTGTGTTTTTCATTGTGTGTCGTTGTGTATTTTTTGTGTTCTGCTACGTGAGCACTTCTTGTGTCTTCCTAGACCAGTAGTGGTCTGTGTTTCATGCTGCTACAGCCAGTCTAGGCAGCATGGAATAAATAGCTCCATACCTCTCATTTTATTTCCTTTCCTTTTCCTATTTCAAAAAAACAACAATAAGGATGATCTTGACTGTTAGAATTAAAATAGACAGAAACCTTTCTGTCTATTTTAAGCCGGGCATACAGTGTATGATTTTAGCCCGTTTGTGGCCGGAATTTTGAGCCGCACGACTCATTTTAGAGTCGGACTGGATTTCAGCTTCGTCGGGCGTCGTTTGCTGTGCAATGTACAGGGGGACAAAGGAGCGATGAATTTCTGACCTCAGAAATTTTGGTCCGCCGACTGCAGGCTCTCGCACAGTTGAAGCAGAGTCACGAACCGATTCCCCAACATCAGCGCCTTTTTTCTCGTCTTTTAACAGAAATCAGAGCGTAGCTATCAAGATAACAATGTAGGCTACAATAGATATAGCTAGTAAAACGTAGCAGGACAAGCCACCTGACCTGCGAGTCCATATAACGTTACGCCGCTGCCTCTTTTTTTTAGACGTTTCAGCAGACAGGGTGGCACAGATGATCAAGGCAGTACGTTTCTGCCTAGTTAGCGTTGTGACCTGTACAGACCTCTGCTAGCAAACAAACTTTACCTGCCTCGGAGCTTTCAAACCAATCTTTACGACCGGCCGTGTTATTTTTTCTATTTTACACGTACAGTGTGAGCACCCAGGTCGTGGCTGACGATCGGACCGTACAGTGTGAGCACATAAATCGTGAGCTTTGGCTTTGTATCGCAAACGATCTACTCGTACAGCAGGAGTAGGGATTGCACAACAATATTTCTAAAATCGTACAGTGTATGCCCAGCTTTACCTCATTCCCCCATTTTACCTGTCCATTTTTTTCTGCACATACTTCATGGAACTGAAAGCGTTGACAGTGACATGTTTCCACCATGTTGAATTGTGCCATCATGGTGGCAAAACCCGCCTGTCATTTATTTATCAAAGTGATTCTTGTCCCATTTAAGAGGTTTAACTTTAACATTATTGCTGCCTAGACTGGAATGTTTGATGTCATTATGGCCGCTGACTGTCTGAGCTGATTCGTTTGATTGACTTTGTTTGTCGTCGCTCATCCGGCGCACGTTCTGCACGTGTGCAGCAGAAACCTGCTTCCTGCTAGCCTGGCACCACGGTCACCATGTTGGATTGATGACGGACTCGTCCCGCCCCACTGCTTCTCCTCCAATCACAATGCTTGATGTGTATTTGGATTGGTCACTCACTGACCCTCTCTCTTGCTCTGGTGATTCACAGCGAGCAGATGAGAGTATCACGATCGACACCACCCTGTTGGTCCATTTCTTTGGGAAGAAAGGGAAGGCAGAGCTTACTTTTGATGACTTCTACAGGTATTAAAAAATATACAGCGTACCAAATCGCAAAACAGTAACATGCTTCTTTTGATAAATCTTTGAGTAAAATCTGTTTCTTCTCGTTTCCCCTTCCTCACAATTGTTCAGGTTTATGGATAACCTTCAAACAGAGGTGTTGGAAATTGAGTTTCTGACCTACTCTAAAGGGATGACCACCATCAGTGAAGAAGACTTCGCCAAAATCCTGCTTCGCTTCACCAATGTGGAGAACATCAGCGCCTACCTGGAGAACGTCCGCCACTGTATACCTGACGAGAAGGTACAGTACATACACGCACGCCGTTTTTTATTGGGAGAGGAACACAGACGAATCAACAGCTGTGCAAATGACTGGGAATACACTAAAATCTCTTTCTCATCCCAGTTAATTTGAGTTCACGTTGACTATTTGTGCGTGGACGTATCTGCACAATATATTGTAATTTCTTTTCGTTTCTGCTTGTTTGGACCATTAGACTGTATTTCAATCGGGAGAGACCCCATATTGAATGAACAATAATTGATTACATGGTGGTACAAAGTCTTTGGCGATCAGACTCCATTGTGATGTCGTATATCAAAGGGGGTAGTGATGCCGTGGTGAGATTAGGTATATTCCCCCCTGGAGTCTAGACACTGTTGGTGGTGGTGGTGGTGAAGGGAGTTGCTGAAGATCCGATGAAGGGATGTGGAGCAGGCCTGGGGCCTGGGAAAGATCCAATCTCAATGCGTCCTCAATGCGTCTTGAGTGTGTTCACACCTGTACTTAGAGCTGTCCACTTGTGATCCGCTCACTCAGGACGCATTTTAATACCAGGTCTGAACAGGGCCATAGTCATAGTCTCTATGGGTCTTGTGTAAGCTATAATAGCGGACTTTTTTTACTGTAGCTGTAGGGCTAGTATGGACTTAGTAAGTCAAAGTAAAAATGTGGAGAAAAAATACAAAAGAGCTGCAAGAACAGACGAATCGCCAAATGTTGGTAGTAAACTTAGAGAACGCTGCTAATTTTTACAACACGGTTTTGACCAGGATTTTGGATCATCGTTTTTTTTCCTTAGATAACACCCGATGCCTCTACTAATCCTTCAATTGTTTCATTTATTTTCCTGTTTTGTGGGTGCTCCCGCCTTCCAGCCATCTAGAGCGTCTGTAATTTCCCACCACTGTGTATGCCTGAGGCTGATGTGGCTCTCCGCACTTCAGCGCTCCGCTGCCTCACTTGACCACACACATACATACACACATACATACATACAAACACACACACTTGCCTGCATTTCCAGCTACATGTGAATGTCTATCTATCTATCTATCTATCTATCTATCTATCTATCTATGTAGTTCTTATGCAATCCAACTCTATTTGTGTCCCTCCCTTCTTTCCTTTTCATGCTGTGGAAGAAGCAGGAGGTTGGTCTCTGCTTCGTACAACACACAACCTGCAGTTACAATCTGTCCTGCTATTGAGTTACCTCTCTGTCTTTTCATATAAAGGAAGATACACGGCTACCTAGTTATTATTTATATTTATCTGTGTATTTTAATCTTTTTAAACCTGCAAAGACTGCATTTCCTTATTTTTTTTTATCATTTATAGATTTTATTTTTAACGTATACTGTTTGTTATTAATCTAGCCGTCATGAGTTTGATCTTGATTCACAGCAAAGAGCATGGGGGCGGTTTACGGCTACTTGTTGAATGGCTTCAGCATTGTTAATGAATGCAGCTACTTTACGGTTATGAAACACTGCAAGAAGGTTTGAAATTTCCCATATCATGCACACACAATCCCGTCATTAATGACCTGTTATGTCATTAATAAGACTATTTCATGGAACCTCTCTGTTATTGATTGATAGTATGAGTTTCTTAAATGATGGTTAGTTGATATTGCAGACAGCAGAGTGGATGTGCCTCATTGAATGCCGTATGCACGTCTGTCAAGGTCCCTTTGGATGGCAGTCTCTGCTGAAACACTCATTACTCTCATTTTCAAGCTTCTTTTTCTCCAGAGAACGACATTTTCATCAATATTTCATCAATACTTCTCTTAAGTCATTTTCTGGGCTGGTTCACACATGTTTTTTTTCTGGCATTTCAGGGAATCACCTTTGATGAGTTCAGATCATTCTTCCAGTTTCTCAACAACCTCGAGGACTTTGCCATTGCCATGCAGATGTACAATTTCGCCTCTCGCTCCATTGGACAAGGTAGGAAGAGAGCAGTGGGGGCTGCAGCCACCGAGTCTTTTTTTCCTGCTAGCTTGGTGCACAACAAGTAGCCGAAATGATCTCCTCTCTCTCTCCTACCAGATGAGTTTGCAAGAGCGGTGTATGTGGCCACTGGGCTGAAGCTGACACGTCACCTTGTACACACCATCTTCAAGATCTTTGACGTGGACCACGACGACCAGCTCTCCTACAAGGAGTTCATCGGAATAATGAAGGACCGGCTGCACAGGGGAGCCAGGGTGAGCAGCTGTGTGTGAAAGGAACAGAAAGATTGTTGCTAGTTGAGGAAAAAGCACTCTTAGACTTTAAACTGTTTGACTTAAAAAACACTTTTTTAAAAAGCTGGTAACAACATCAATGAATTACTTGAAGTGATGTCAAACTCCAACTGAACTGGAAATCACCTTGAGCAGCTTCATAGTGATATTCCCAAGGAGAGATTCTGCCCTCTAGTGGTGTATTATGATACAATACTACAGTCCAGAGCCTCATTTACAACAGAAGTGAAGGGATGCACCGATACTGGATCGGATATCGGTGACAATGCCGATCTATTCAATTCAATTTTATGTTTATATACATTATATACTTGAATTTTAATTTGTGCTTAAGTAATTCCTTTTAATTTTGAAGTTTTTTGTGTAAGATTTATTATTTTAATCATTTTTATTTAATTTGTTTTAATAAAATTAAATCACTTTTTTGTTTTACAAAGTTAGGAAAGTAATGTTTAAGTCAAGCCTGATGTTGTCTTACACATAAATTTGTGATCCAGGTCACTTCCACACAGTGAGGCATACAGCTTATTATTTAAACACTGGTATCGGATCGGTACTCGGTATCGGGACTGAATAAGTTAATGCATCCCTACATGAGGTGTCAGGTTGTTACACGCTAACAGTTTGCAACAAACATCACTAGCATTGAGTGAACCTGGAAGTTGTTCTATTTATGACCTTATGGGCTTCTTTGGATGCTGTCTTGGCCTCACAGTCTTGGCTTATTAACAGTGTTCTCTCTTTGCTGTACTTGCATCCTCAATCTCTCTTCCTAACCCCCCCTCTCTTTTACCTTCCCTACATCTTCCCTACTATCTCTCCTTGTGTTTTCCCTTATTCCGCCTTCCGTCCATCTTTTTCTCTGCCATGATGTCTATCCACTGACCTCTCAGGGCTATAAATCTGTGGAGCGCTACACCTCTTTTAAATCCTGTCTGAAGAAGGAGCTGGCAAGCAGATAAGTACCACCAACAACAGACAGTTGGATTAAAGCAACAGTGTGTAACATTTAGGCGGCTCTATATTGGCAGAAATGGAATATAATATCAATAAGTATGTTTTCTTCTGTGTTTACTAGGTGAAGGGCCGACACCACACCTCCTTCTCCGGCTGTGTTCGCTCTGGGGCCAGAAGACAGGTGAACAAGCTCTGGAGGAGGTTCCAGGAGAAGTCGTAGAGAAGGCCTGAGTTAACAACAACATGGTGTGTTCAAGGGCAGATCTCCGTTGGACCTCCACAGCAGATACTAGCATGCCTGCACACAGCTGACTGAAGCTCTGTATGATGATGATGATGATGAGCATCATCACTCCTGTTTCCGTTCTTGTTTTCCCAGTCGTCTTGATCTGATGCCAAGTATGATTTACAGTGTATTAAAACAAAACAGAATTAGATTCGAAAATTACTCTCCAAACATGGCACCTCCACAACAGTCAGTAGAACTGCAACTAACCATTATTTCTATTTTGGATGAATCTAGCATCTTTTTTTAATTAAAACATTGTTTTAATCAGCTTACTTATTCTGAACAGCCTAAACATTTTTATAACAATATTATATAGATATTACTAAGCAAGTTTTAGCATTTTTGAAGTTCTACCAACTAAATGATTTTCACTTAATGAATGACGTTTTAAATTATTTATCAAAACTATAATATATGCCTTTTTAAATAAGAATAATTAGCTGAACTGCTGCACTACAAACTGTACCAACTGAAAGAGCACAACAGTAGTTAAATTACAAAAATCTATTTGATATTGATAATGTAAAATAATATATTGACATACAGCAGAACACTGAAATCGTAAAACTAAATGAAGGTATTGTGAATATGTATTGTCTGTCTTCACCTCTTTTTATTCATCCCAGTCTTTTTTTTTTCACTTATATTTTGATGATCTCATCTAGCCAGTATAATTGTTGCTTTTTATTGCACTAAGAGAGTATATAAACACTATTGCTACAGTTAGGATGCTGTATTATCCTAATATCACTATAGCACTGGGGATATCTTTGACCTGGAGCTGGCAGCATAGAGCATGAAAGACAAGGGAAGAGATTGTTTTTGTAATATTGTAATTTGACATGATCCTTAATGTCTTAACCTGTTTTGTGTCTTAGTTGCATGTATGACAATATATATATGTCTATATATGACATAGATATCCACACGGGCGCCTTCTCTCCATTCCCTTTCTCATCCGAATAATGTCACATAGCAAACCAGCAAATAATTCAGCACTGTGTAGCTTTTAAAATGAATAGAATTTAGCATTTATTACATCAGCATTGTCTGTCATTTATAACTAGGGATGAACCGATCTGACTTTTTCAGTCCCTGCGATACCGATAGCGATACCTATGCTTTGGGTATCGGCCGATACCGAGTACTGATCGAATCTGTTTAATTAATAAGCTGTATGCCTCATGAGTAAGATAATTCTTCTATATGTAGGGCAACATCAGGCTTGACCTAAACATTGCACTCTTAACTTAAACAAAATGTAAAAAATGAATACAAAAAATGATAAATAAAATAAATAAATTTACTGAATTGATATTTATTATTGAAATAATTAATCATACACTGGCAACTTGGTAAAAAAAATCTTCAAGATTATCAGGAATTACAATTCATGTGTAAACCCTTTTAATGCAGCAACAAATTGGTCAAAACTTAAGCAGGAATTAAAATGCCAGTATAATTTATATAGTATATAAACATAAAACTGAATTGAATAGATCGGCCAGCTATTTGAGTCAGTATCAGCCCGATATCCGATCCGGTATCGGTGCATCCCTATTTATAACCCAATCTTTAATGTTGTTCTATATCATGAAGCATTGAATATAAGTTTTAAATGTCTTGGTGTGAAATATGGAATATATTTTGAATATATTGAAATGAATGAAGGAAGTAGGAAATGGTCAAATATATTTGTCTGTCTTATAATGTAAATTATTCCCATCATGTTTGCAATAATTCATGTGTTTTGTCACCTTCAGTGGAACCTGGTGAATTAATTTTCATGCACGAATAAACTATTTTAAGAAGAGAACCGTTGTATTCACTGCGCATGCGCAACGACACCCGTTAACGCAACCACTTTATAACTGACGCAGACGGACATGTTACTGTTAGCTGAGTGGAAGCGTTAAAACGGGACATTTATGGGAGATAAACACTTGTTCAGCAGTTCCACAGCAGCTGACTATATCGGTAAGTTTGTTGACACAATGTTGGTACTAATGAGGCGTTAAAAAAACGTTAGTTGACATCACAGGAGGTGAAAATGATAACTTCAACCGTTAATAACCGTTAATTAACCGTTAGCTAGCTAGCTAACTTCAACCGTTAATAACCGTTAATTAACTGTTAGCTAGCTAACTTCAACCGTTAATAATCGTTAATTAACTGTTAGCTAGCTAACTTCAACCGTTAATAACCGTTAATTAACTGTTAGCTAGCTAACTTCAAACGTTAATTAACCGTTAGCTAGAATATTCCATCAACCGTTAATTAACCGTTAGCTAGAATATTCCATCAACCGTTAATAACCGTTAATTAACCGTTAGCTAGAATATTCCATTAACCGTTAATTAACCGTTAGCTAGAATAATCCATCAACCGTTAGCGGTTGATGGATTATTCTAGCGTTAACTAACTGTTACCGGACATTAAGGGGATACCGTTACTATCAACAGAGCTTTCTCCTGTTCTGTTCGTCCTATTTTATTTATAAAAGCCTAAAGTGAGTTTGTTTAAGCTTATCTGTAGTTTGTGGAGCTACAGAAGCGAAACAAATTAAGTTAATGTCACCTGAAGCGAGACAACTATGGTCACAAATGTTATGAAAATCAGCCTTTCTAGAAAGTTTAAACATGTTGGTGTTGTTATCAGTTGTCATAAGTTATAAAGGCACCTATACAACTCAATGTCCATCTTAGTGAAAGTGTATTTTCCACTGTTTTTAACAGTTCTTGTTAAAGTTGAGCCCTCGCTGATGAAGTTGTTAGCTGGTGAAATGCTGCCATCGTGTGTCGTAGGAAACCAACTGCTGGTTAAACGGTAAAAAATGTAGACGAGCAGTAAGTTAGGGTAAAAATTAATGCAGGGTTTTCAACATGATGTCACTGTTTGCTATTATAGATCACTTATTTTCTCTGTTAAAGTTTCCTTTTAATTCTAATCTTAATTTAGAGTGAAGATAGCCCATACTTTGGATTTTTAAAGGGCTTTCATTTTGAAAATCTACATCAGAATGTACTAATATTATCTGAGTGACACTATAAGGTGGTTTGCTATTATTCTGAAGTGAAATTAATCTGTGATAGTGAACAGTTTCCTTTAATCAATTCTATCTATCTACTGTAATATAGAAGTCAGATCAGTCTTTGGAAATGTATTCTTTAATATTAAGTTTGACCAAGTATTTACACAATTGGAATAATATTTTTCTCTGAACTACATTTTGGAGGCGGTTGTTTTTCTTTTAAATTATCATTAATTTCATTTAGTATTTCATATGTATTCATTTTATATGTTTAATTATTCATTCATTAATTTATTTATTATTGAGGGAACTGGCTTGACTGTGTTTTTCGAAGTGGAGGCTGGCTTGACCGCAGTGTGGATCTGGCGTTGGGAGTTGTAAGCGGAACCTTACGTCTCTGCCAGGTTTCTGTCAGGAACATTACAAAACGACGCACCGTTCAGCATAAACGCATAAAACATGGTGTAAACCCTAATTTAACCTACATTTAATGCTTCAAACGTCGCTTCTGTCGTGCTATTGTTAATTGTCCAAACAGAAAGGTTAATTTTAAAGGTTTTGTCTCGTTTAGCTCTTTAATAAATCAACAAATATGAATAAAACACGGGGGATGCCTGTGACGTATTTCGCAAAGCATTGTGGGTATTATGGAATTAAACTTTAACATTAAATCAACAGCTTAAGCAACAGTTTAGACTGAAGTTGTAATGTCATGGTTTTGTTACGGTTATACCTTGTTTGTTTGGTCGTTTTGGTCATGTGTGACGGCGAGGTGCAACCATGAGTGAGAATGATTCTCCTGTGAATGACTTCCTGTTTTCACCCTCAGAATCATTAAGACTATACTTTCAGGGATCATTTCTATAGTTTCTGACTTGAGAAATGTGTTTCTAAAGTGTTTGGTCTCGCTAACCACGATGATGAGTCGTGATATTCCCTACTGAGCGTGAAGCGGATGGAGAATAATGATTCAGTTCATAAGTTCTCTATCATTGATGATCGTTCATTACTTCCTTGTGGAGTATTGAGGTTGGGAATATGATCAGAGTGGTAGCCTTACAATGTAAAAAAAATTGAAGTATAATTATCAGGAGAGCATGTAGAAGTATTACCTAATAATAATACAAAATAGACACACTACTTCTAGCGTAGGAGAGAAATTAGCCTTTTGTGTAGCCAGTAATTTGAACTTTGACTTTTTTGTAGCTTTACTTATTTTGTTACTTACTTCAGACCTTTTATACAAGTGTTTTCTTTAGTGATGCTGAGCTGAGGCTTCATGAAGCATTGAAGCTTTCCAGCAAATTGGTTCACAAAAGGGTTCATTTCTCGAGGTTTCATGTGCTCACGAAACCACCTGGTGGTCAAAGATAATGTGTTTTCAGGCAGATATGATCTTAACCATGTGATCTGTGATATACTGTATTTTGCGCAAGTAAAGGCTGTTGGGAATGACTATAAACAATGAAAAAAATATATTATTATATTACCATGTAATCCATTTATATCTATATAATATATAATATAACGACTATTTTCTAGTTAGTATATTATGAGTATATAACATACATGTATAATATACTGTAATTGTTTTGTGAGGAATGCATCTTATGTGTGTAAACCAATCCTTTGGTCAATAATTGTATTGTAGTGTAGTGTAATATAATATAATAATGGCAAGGCTTCATGAAGGCTTCCTGGATTACTCGACACACGCTCCGAAGCCTCGGCACAGCACGTAACATCACTAGTTGCCAGTATTTTGAACTTTGACTCATTGTGATCAGTGTACATTTTTGTGCTTTTCTTACTTTGTTACTTAATTCAGACCTTTTATACAAGTGTTTTCTTTATCTCAGTGCTACCGCTCTCCCCTGTGTCCTCTCTGTATCACAGCTGTGCTGTCAGAGTCATGCAGTGATTGGCTGGGCTGTTTCATTTATATAAACACACATGACTGGACGAGACGCAGCTACTGG
>CAKALU010063193.1:0-10169 GCA_916700995.1 Hozukius guyotensis
CTAGAATTTTGAACTTGGCTTTATCCAATGTTCAGATTTATCTTCTGGACATTTATGCAAATTAGTACATTTAATAAGATAATATCTCATTTGCACATTTGCATTCAAACGTAAAATTTCATAAAATTTGTAATTAAAAAAAAACTTGTTTTAATGTAAGTAATCAAATGGGGAAGTTTCATGGTGGTATTTATTAGTTATTTTTTTATACCCTATTCACCTAGTGCAGGGGTCAGCAACCTGTGGCTCCAGAGCCACATGTGGCTCTTTAGCCCCTCTCCAGTGGCTTCCGGTAGCTTTGACAAAAAGTTACATGGAAATGATTAACTTTTTTTTTTTAATTATCATTTTTGTAGGACATTTTTAAAGTGTTTCTTACATTCTCCAGTTGTTAAAATCTGTAGCCTATACACTGAATAAAAAAAATATGCGTCATAGCCTATGTATGTCTACTGCCCTGTGCCTTATCCTCTAATTTAGCCGTACCTCAATAGCTCAATAGGCTAGCTATGGATTCCAAATCCCAAAAAAGAAAAGTCTCAGAGAAACTGAATAGTGCGTGGACAGATTCGACAATAAAAAAAGTAATATTGAAAGACATTTCCAGAACACTGCATTTGCAGATTAAACAGCAGGTGCTTCTAGCCAAATCTCCTGAGATGTTTCTTCGATGTCCTGCCTCTCATGTGCACCTGGGTCCTCACTACATTAGACGCAATAGGCTGTGTTACCTTCATTATAAGGCTCAAATATGTTTTGCGGCTCAAGACAGCATTTTTAATTTTTTTTGGCCAAAAAATGTCTCTTTTTATAGTAAAGGTTGCTGACCCCTGACCTAGTATCTCCCCTTAAAGGGATAGTTCCGATGTTTTAAAGTGGGGTTGTATGAGGTACTTATCCATAGTAGGTGTATTACTTACAGTAGATGATGGTGGGCGTGCCCCCAGCTTGGAGAAACAGACAGGAGTACCGACACTGAAGTAAAGCAATACAGTGCTGTGGACGGGGACGGCAGAGAAACATATTCAATATAAATCAATATTCATTTAAGTATAGGCTATATTTTGTTATTTTCACCACTCTATCTATTCTTGCCGACAGACAGCCCTTTCCTTTCCCACGAGGATCTGAACTGAAAGTGAATCCCTTTAAGCACGTGTGGTCTATAGTGTGAAACTATCTGTGTGCATATAGCATCCATGCGTGTCCTATAGTGCACGTGCCAGAGATGCAAACAAAACTATATGACCTACTCATGATTCCATGCTCCAAAGAGCTACTAGTGGTTAAAACCCTCCACAGGGTACCCTTAAGCTTTGCATTGCTGTGCTGGTTTTTGTTTCAGTTACTTTGTAAAACCAGCCATTTCATTTTCTCCATTCCAAAACCAAGAATGTCTCTTTCAGCTTTTTTCCTTCTTTAGAGCCTTTACAAGAGCATCTTTGGCTTTTCTCTCTTGCTTTAGGGCTTTTTTTTATGAAGATTTAGCTGTATCTTCCCTCTCAGAAGCCTCTACTGGAGCTGCTCTGGCTCTTTTCTTCTCCTCTAGGGCTTCTTGAAGCTCATCTCACTCAGGATTCACTATCAGTAGAATAAGTCCATACGAAAAATGATGTCAGTGCGAAGCCTTCTAACAGAGAAGTGGGGTACTGTGCTCACTAAGGGTGACCCCGAATCGTCAACAATTCCATCTAAGGAGATGGATTTGACTGTCCCAGACCGACTGGTGGGCGGTGCTTGGTTTTGGCTTGACTGCGGCGGCCGGGTCACAAACTTTCTCATTTTACAGCCAGAGAGTACACTACAAGATGTTTCTGAGAACATTTGATGAGAGAAATAGGCATTACAGTAACAGAATATTGATTCATATTTGATCAGCGCTGACTAGTTTGACAGTTTGATTAGACATTATCTATCTCATGCACTACTGTCAGGATATAGTGACAGTTTTATAAACATAACCTTTCATCATATTTGCTCAAAGTTTTGTTACACACATTTGGTGCTAAATTTAACCATTTTCTTACCATTCGAGAATTGATAAAAATGATCAATAATCCCTCCAAAATGCCACATTAAGACACCAAGACCTTGAGGAGCACCATAGAAAAAGCCATGCTGTGATTTGGTTTCAAAAACGTTTTTACATTTTTGAGATTTCTGCAGGAATTGCATTTTAAGACGATTAGATGGCGAGCACTTCTGTTGTGTAAACAGCTCAGAAACCCCCTTATTGTCAATCTAGCTAGTAAAGCCATACATTCTCTGAATGCTCTAGGTCTCTAGTTTGAGGCTGTAAAGTTTCATGATTATCCCAGAGGTCCCTAAAGGTCATTTTATACAGTGAGGTCAAGTTTCATAAAAATGGTCTCACTGCAAGGAAATGGCTCCTATGGGGACTAACATCATCACACATGAATACAGTTGGGCTCATTGGATCCACAAGAGTCTCAGCTTTACAGTGATACCCAATTTATGTAATTCAAGGCTGTTTAGGGACCCCAGTATGCAGAAATAATCAAAAACACGATTTTTATAATAGGCGAAAATAACACAATTATACTGTATGCAAATAACTTGCATGTTTTTTGCCCCAAACTGCATGTGATTATCATAAAGTGGGCATGTCTGTAAAGGGGAGACTCGTGGGTACCCAAAGAACCCATTTTCATTCACATATCTGAAGGTCAGAGGTCAAGGGACCCCTTTGAAAACGGCCATGACAGCTTTTCCTCGCCAAAATTTAGCCTAACTTTGGAGTTTGGTTATTTAGCTTAGCATGACATGGTAGGTTAAAATACATTCCTTAGGTTTTTCTAGTCTCATATGATATCCGTGTCTTCACTCTAACTCTAAAACTGAACCCGCGCCTCTGAAAGACAGTAAAGTCGGTTGGGAAAATATAAAACACACAACATTAATCACACAAACATTTCTAAAAAGGTGAGTTTTGAACAAGGACATAATGGTGCAGTCTCAACGTTTCAAGGAGATACTGGAGTACCCCTTAAAGTGGAGAAAAGAGTCTTTTTTCAGTCGTGTAGTGTCAGTGTGTATTTTTCGATATGAGCATATGAAACAGAAATGGGCAGTCAACATGCAGTCATAGTGATCAATCTAAACGCAGTATGGTTGTATGGTCACATGCATGTTTATGACTGCTGATTGGCTTTGTTGTTGGTGAAGAGTACATCCAGATTTGGATGTAATAATTTACAGCAGAGGTTCTCAGGGTTTTTTGGTAATGCCCTCTTTTGGAAGCCAAAACATTCCATACATAAATTGTTTGCATTTGTATCAACCGGTAACAAAAGGGGATACAAACGGAGCCAAGTTGAATTTTATTGAAATAACATAATCATGACCATGAAATGCATATTTCTTTCAGGCATGTTTCTCATTCGTTTCTCTTGTGTTGGCCAAACTGCCAGAGTTTTTACACACAAAAGTTCACAAGGCTCTCCTGAAATATTGAGAGTAAACCTGAGAGCAAAAACAGGCTATTTCATAATCCATATACTTGTTGATGCTGTCTGAATAAATCTTGCTAGTACCAGAGCACTCTTAAATGGGATTTTATAAACTTTTTATGACAGACATTTCCACTTGTCATAGGAAAAGTACAGCACAACTAATTTACAGGTGGAACACAATGATGGCTGGGATCCAGCAGTTATTACAATGCAATGCAGCAACTAATGATGTTACGTTTTACACCTGCTTGACAAGTCAAAGCGTCTACTCTAAAAGTCTATTCCACTTCAACATTTCCAGGATGGGAACCATTGATTTGAAATATAGTGCCTTTTACTTGCAATTGTTTTTGTTGCTTTAAAGTGAATGCTTCTTCAGGTATGGGAGGTGTCTGCCTGGCTGGTAACACTGTCCTCAGAATGAAAGGTGTGAGGCTACAACAGGCCAATGCGTCCCATTAAGATTAATTTGTCTTATTAAAGAGCCCTTAGGCAGGACACTAAACCTGCTAAACCAGATTAAGGTAATAGTTAGATTACAGCATTTTCATGGTTCACATTAATTCCCCCAACAACCAGTTTACAAGACTTATTTGGTAATCATGTCAGAGCCTGGAAGGATGTGCGGGCTATTTGTTCCACATGAAGAGAGAGAGAATGTGTGCACTCACGTTAATGAATATATACATAAACAGTAACTAAGATCAGAGCTGGCCAAAGCCCTAACCCCAACCCAGGTTCTTCAGTTATTATAATGCCTAAAATAAGAATAAAGGAGCATAATTACTCCCATAAATCATTCTAAATGAACAGAGGCCTTCACTTTTGTAATTTGCTATGATTTGAACTACAAAGATCACATAAGTTTGGGAAGAGTGTAAGCTAAGTGTTGAAATGCAAGTGTATCCCATGTCTTTTCTCTTGTACAGTATATTAACTAAAAAAAAAACCCAATAAGATACAAAATGCATTTTACTTTTTTACTGTATATTCAGACATTACTGCATATAAAGAATAATTGCATGTATAATATTTTTTATCCATTTGATTTTATTGCATGCCTTGACCTTATGGAATCTACATCCTTGAAAACCAACAGTCGCAATTGTGTCCCAAACCTGCCTCTATTATCCCATATTGTGACCTGCAATTGACTAATAAAAAACTGCAACTGGCATTTGTCATTATGACGTAAAAGTAGCCGACATCAGCAACCTGTGCCGACGGCATCATGGTGCTAAATCAACACATTCTCATCCCAGCTTGTCACATACTGATGCCTTGTCAGACCCCGCGGTGTCACTTTTTGGTCGCAGTGAATGCGTGCTTAATGTTGTGAATTAAACAAAAACACTTGCTTAGGTTTAGGCAACAAAACCACTTAGTTAGGTTTAGGAAAAAACAACATGGTTGGGCTTAAAATTATTATGTTTGTACAGTGGAAATGACATGAACGAACAGCTGTATTGTATATGAAAGTGAAACTTAACGCATGTGACACGAACACCGGTTTCCTGGAAAGCCCTGTGGGCCCATTCACCTCCCCTCCCCCCCACCCTGTGACTCTAACTATGTCTTTCAGAAAATAACATTTTTTTTCTCTGATTCACTGCTTCTGTCTGACCAACGCCGCTCTCTCTCTTCAGTCACTCTATAGCTCGCTAGACCAACGCTGCTCACTCTCTCCCTCGCTCGTTGAGCCGAGGAGGCGGAGATTAAATTTCAGTAGAAGCGGAAGGGGGGAAGAAGCGATGGCGCACGTTGTGTTTGTTTACTAGAAAGTTCATGTGTTTTTTGGGGTGACGAGACAAGACAGGTTTCCACCAGTCAGTGTATTGCTGCCCGTAACATTAGCGAGTGTGCGGTCGAGAGAGAGAGAGAGAGAGAGAGAGTGAGCTTGTGTGATCGTGAGTATGACGTTAGCAGTAACGTTATAGCTGTGAACGTAGCTGTATAGTGTGTGTACAGTTTAGACTATTTGTCAGTGAATAAATGCTACAACTACTCAAGACCCAAGCCAAGTTCCTGTGTCTGGCTGGCCGACAACTTCAACCTATTCTCGCTTTAGTGACAAGCCGCTGCTCCGAGTTTTGGTGGAACAGCTGTGAGTCAAGTGGGACACCTAGTCGTAAAATTCAGTATACCTGTCTGGTGTTTGACTTAATATCAAACCAGTTTGAACATTTTTACACTGGCCCAACTCTAGTTTTTGATATTGGTCAACAATCATATCCTGTAGATTCAGTTATCATTTCGTGCCTCCTGACGTCTTGTATTTCATGACCAGCCCTGATTTATCACTTGTCGTTGATCCGCTCTGACATCTCGGCAGACTGTCTCTTGCCGACCACAAGCCTTCATGAACCTGCCCTGCAGTAAGTGTTGGCTGTCAACATCTCAGCACTGTCAATCAGCTTCCAACCTTCAGGCCTGCAATCTGCCCACTGCCGCGTCAGTGGCACCTCACCGACAATCCCATGAGTCACCGATACTCCAAAGTTTTCACTGCACCCGGGCTCCAGCAGGCTGACACGAGGGCCGAGGATCCTGCCCGTCAACGTGACGTCAAACTAAAAGCAGTGGAACTCATTCAGCATGCGATACAGGATGGGAAGGACATTCAATAAGTCATTTATAAATGTCTGTTTTGCTACTCTATCACAAACTGATGAACACAACTGGGATTTGACCTGTTCATAAGAGTTGCTGTAACCTTCAATATTTGAATTGTTCATTGTGTTGTGACCTCTGTCCTTTGCTTTGTTGCTGCTCAGCCTAGTTTCAGCTTGGATCAATAAAGTTAATCTAGTATTATCTTAACTTGAAAATGATGAAGGGCTTGCCATGTCACACAGCATCAGGAGCAGGATATCCCTCTCCTCAATAGTATATATATATACAACATTTCAGGTCTCTTGTACACTTTCTACAGTACGATTTATTCATTTCATGGCTGAATGAGAATTATTAACCTCTGGAGGGTGCTTGATAAGCCATATGCTGCCTTGCATTTGACCGACCTGCCAGATCATTTATGTTATAATGTAGAAGTGGAGTGCAGATGTCTTATGAGATTTAATGGAGGGCTCTTTAACCTCCGGGAGGACAACTTGTTAAACACTTGAATATAGGAATTGCTGATGAATAAATTGCCAGTGGCCAGTTTGTATAAACTGTATGTTGGATATTGCTGTTCAAGCTAATGTTAATGTGTCTCTTTTGAGATAAAGTAATGCACATATTGTCTATCGTTATTGTAGCTATGCCCTTTAATATGCAGTGTAATCAGTTTTCTATATGTACAGTACATTGGGGATGTTCTAGATTGGAGCACACCGGTCATAACAGCGGTAACAACAGCAGAATAGAAGGAATAGTATGCAGAATGATTTGAAAATGCATCTTTTCTCCCCTCTAAACTAAGTACGTATATGACCACCCACACATATTTTCAAATATGTTGATATGCAGTATTTGAAAATGCCAGTCACAAGTTGTTGTAGTGTTGTGTAACGCTGATGTGTGAATGTCACTGGCGATGATGGTGTCTGTGATTTGGGATAAAGTTGCCATATAATGGGGCACAAGCTCAGGGAAGACCTTTCAAGAAAGGCCATGTAACTATTGAGAGAAGAAGAAATGACACATTCTTTACTCTTACAAATGAAAAGCTGAATTCAGGCGAGACACCCCAAGCAAAAACATTAGCCCAAACAAGCCCAAACAAGATTTTGGGCTATTTTGCTTCCATAACGTGTCTTCTTTCAGACTAGCGGAAAGAAAACATCCCAAAATACACATTCAGGAGTTTGTTTCACTACTTTGTCTATTTGCATCTGTAGATTTCTCCTAAATTCACCAAAAGTTAGCATAAGATAATGCCTCATTTGCATATTTAAACATAACATTTCAGAAAATGTACCTTATTCAGTAGTGTCTACCCTTATAAGCAATAAAACATACTATTACTCAAATCAATATCTCAGGGTTATTCGATGCTATGCCTTAATTGGTAAATTACTTCACAATTTGCCTCCCATTCACACACACACATACTGATGCTAGAGAGCTATCATGCAAAGTGCTGACCTGACCATCGGGAGCAATTTGGTGTTCAGTGTCTTGCCCAAGGACGCATCATGTGGACAGCAGGACCTTCAAGGCGACTCGCTCTACCCTCTGACCCTCATGAGCCCGGGCTAATACAACCAGCTAATGGTAGTTAATGCTAGTCAGCCAAGTTCACATACTGTATATAGTGCAGTAAAAGTAACATTACTAAGTCAGGTCACTGCCGTTATGACTATTTTCTCTATAGTTTCATATGTGGCAACGGGGCGTTGAAATGAGCAGTGAATGGGATCACACATATCCAAAACAAAAACAGACATTCTGGACCAGAATGGAAATTTCAAAGGAGAACATACTGACTGTAGCATTGTTGACGGAGAAGCCAGTACTTCAATTCAGCATGTTTACCTAATCTCTGATGACATATCATGGTCATTTTATAATTTATTACAGTAAATATGTTACATATTGGTCTTTTAATTGACCGACCACTTCTCACTCCCAACTTATCAAATACATGCAAATATATAGGTACCCCTTTATCGTCAGTGTCAGGGACGGCGTGCCAGTTTCCTCTTGTTACATACATAGTGTCCTTTCAAAATAAACAAACGTGTTCACATGAAATGCATAGTTTCCGCTCGTTACATGCATACAGTCTCTTTTCAAAATAAACTTCCAACATATCAGTTTTTAGGTTTACTTACGCAACAAAACTTGGTTAGGTTTAGGAAAAGACTTTTTTTTCACACGGGACACAAACAACGACCTCCTGGGTGAAAGTCCTGTGTTTGTTTGACCCGTCCATCCTCATACACATACTTTCTCACTCTTTATACTACGTCAGTTGCTCTGAGCGTCTAATGATGACACGGATGGGTTTACATGGGAGTTTTGCTGGTATCAGACGCTGAGGGCCGCTGACCAAGCGTCGGTATTTGACCAGTTAGAAATAATAACGGTGGTCTATGGGAAAAAGCTTTTGGGCCGCAGAGGATTTTTTTTGTTGCAAATCCGCGAGTGGTCTCTGGGAAAAATTGGCAGCAGGGCTGAGTGGCCGCTCCATATCCAGCTGTCTTAGTATATCTACGGCTCGTGGTCATATTCAACTTGCTCACAGTCGGGTCCCCTAATGACATCTTTAAAGCAACTGACTCAAGAGAATCTTGGGGAATTCACTAAAGTCCTGGTGTTACTTTCCAGGCTTGTTAGCTAGTGAGCTTCTGTAACTCATGTCGGTCTCTCATTGAGGTTTCTTTCATCTGTCATTCATGTGATGAAAAATGGAAAGATGTTCCTGGGATCCATATTTAAGTATCTACAACAGCACTTGCTATTAGAGTTCAATCCCATTGTGATTTTAAAAAAAGGTCAACAGTAATTAATGTGACAGCGTACAGATGCTACAGCTCTCCTGACTTTTTAGCAGTGTGTCAGTGAGGGGTGGGTCAGGTTTGCTTGGCAGCACAGTAAAGGGGTGCATTTCACCTGCTTTGAGATTTACACCGTTTCTTTTTGTCTTATTTGCGCAGGTTTAGTGGCCGCAAAAGCTGTGCAATTTTTATGTGGATTTGCCCCTGAGTCGTAATACATCATTGTAACTGTTGGTTTTCCTCTTATCCATGATATCCACCACTGCTTTCTTCTAATGTCATCTTTAAAACTGTTTAGCTGTAAGCTGTCTAGAAAAAGCTTTACGCCGTCGTCCCTTCTTGTCCTGCTATTGTTACAGCCTTGTCTGACATTTAAAAGTCTTGGGCTTGTTGGAAATACTGTTTGTTAAAGGCTGCCAAAAAACAGAAATATTACATAAACAACTATATTAGTCTGTTTTTTTTATTGTTCTGCAATAAACGTCACAACATGTTTTTGAGCAGGGCTATGTCAGAGGAGAGATATCTAGTAATTTGTGTTATTAAATGTCAAAGGGATTTGGTATATATTAAGGCTGTCAATCAATTAATATATTTAATGCTGATTAATTGCGTGTTTGTCCAAGGTTAATTGTGATTAATTGCAAAATGTACCTTAAAGGGAGATTTGTCAAGTATTTAATACTCTTATCAACATGGGAGTGGGCAAATATGCTGCTTTATGCAAATGTATGTATATATTTATTATTGGAAATCAATTAAGAACACAAAACAATGACAAATACTGTCCAGAAACCCTCACAGGTACTGCATTTAGCATAAAAAATATCCTCAAATCATGACATGGCAAACTGCAGCCCAACAGGCAACAACAGCTGTCAGTGTGTCAGTGTGCTGACTTGACTATGACTTGCTCCAAACTGCATGTGATTATCATAAAGTGGGCATGTCTGTAAAGGGGAGACTCGTGGGTACCTGGTACTGGACTCTGCCAGCGCCAATCTATTCAAACCTGTTATTGAAAAAGTGTTGCAACTGTCGCAAATTTGCATTGCTGCCGGTATGAATGCAAAATATTTGCAGTTGAGTATTTCGCATTTTCGTGTCGTTTAATCGTCACGCCCTGGGTGTGTAAAAACCTTAAGGCTGAGGGTAGTGGGACTAACCAACATATTCTCATCCCATCTCGTTACATACTTTGTCACGCCCCTTGGCGTCACTTTACTTTTGGCAATCAAAACCACTATAGTTA
>CAKALU010063193.1:10189-32977 GCA_916700995.1 Hozukius guyotensis
CCATAGAACCCATTTTCATTTACATATTTTGAGGTCAGAGGTCAAGGCACCCCTTTGAAAATGGGCCAAAATTTAGCTTAAGTTTGCAACGTTACTTAACCTCCTTCACGACAAGCTAGTATGAGATGAAAACTGAGCCGCTACAACCTAAAAATTGCAACTTGCATAAATGCGTTAAAGATTTTAGTGACGGTAAAACAAATTTGCGTTAACGAGTTATCGCGTTAACTTTGACAGCCCTAGTATGTATGTAAAACCTTTAAAACAGTGTGGACATGGTATCATCCTCTAGTAGGAACCTGATCCCCTAAAAATTACGTTCCCATATTGTCGACTATGATTCGAGGGAAACACAGGACTTTCACCCAGGTAACTCCAGTTCATGTCCCGTGTGAAACATGGTTGCTGGTAGAGGACAGACAGATCAAGATGACTGACAACCTTTTGTGGATAAGCAACTAATGGCCTTTACACACTGGTACTGGACTCTGCCAGCACAAATCTATTTAAACCTTTTATTGAAAAAGTGTTGCAACTGTCGCAAATTTGCATTGCTGCTGTTATGAATGCAAAATATTTGCAAGTGAGTCGCATTTTTGTGTCGTTTATTTGTCACGCCCCGGGTGCGTGAAAACCTTAAGGCTGAGGGTAGTGGGACTAACCAACATATTCTCATCCCAACTCATTACATACTTTGTCACGCCCCTTGGCGTCACTTTATTTTTGGCAATCAGAACCACTATAGTTAGGTTTAGGAAAGAATTGCATGTTTGGGCTTAAAACTACCACATTTGTGAAGTGAAAATGACACTAATGTTGTGAACACGGTACAAGAACGAACAGCTGATTGTAAAGTGAAAGTGAAACTTAGCTTACGGGACACGAACAGTGGTCTCCTGGGTGAAAGCCTTGTGTTTGTTGGACCCATCCACCTCCCCTCCAACCCACCTTGTGTGTCTTTTTGCTCTTTAAACTACGTCACCACACTTCCGGCACACTTTCTCGGAGCGTTTACTGTTGCCGCGGACGGGTTTACACCCCCAGTGCGTTTCATAGCGGCGCTAAAGGGTACCGAACACCGACGGCCGTGACAAAGCCTCGGTATTTGACGCCCTGGGAATGAGAACAGGCTGGACTAACAAAGCTCTGAGTCAAGGTGGAAGGATCCCCGTTGTAACATTAACATTCTATAGGTAGAGTATTACTATAATAGAGTCTGCTATCTTTAACAAGGCCTCTCTGTGTGCCAGCCTTTAAACAGTGTATCAGTGTGAGTTGTTCATCTGCCCCTGTACCAATGTCAACCAAGACTCCTTCTTTTACATTCAGTGAGTAAAATGACTCAGATGCTGATAAAATCATGTCATTACCCTGCTGTCGACCGGCTTTAACCCCCCCTGCTGGCTCACATTCTTCTCACAATCATAAGGTTTTTTCATCGCTACTTCATATAAAGCACACAATAGTCTGCACTTTCAAAGACCACAATATAACAACGCCGAAAACGAAGCAAAAGTGTCCCCTGCTTATTTCAAAGATGCAAATATCACATATTCATAGATGTTCCCGCTGCCTCGCTGTGTGTTGCGCCGCCACTATAATCTGGAGTGCTTTTGAAGAACGAGACATTGACAGGATTGCCTGGTGTGGTGTTTAATGTTTTATGTTTCTGCTCACTGGCCCTCCTCTGTCTGTCTAGCTTGCACAAAAACCCATAATGATGTCAACACACAGTATACTGTTTTTTTAAAGCCAGTTCAGAGGGATTACACAGGGATATCCCAGTGATATGGCAGTGAATACTGGCAAGTGAGATGATCATTTGACTAGACCCATGGGGAGGTCATTCAACAGGGATTATATTAGGGCTGTCAAAGTTAACGCGAAAATAACGCGATAACGCAAATTTGTTTTAACGCCACCGATTTCTTTAACGCGTTAACGCAACATTGCAATTTTTAGGTTGTAGCGGGCTCAGACTGACAAAATAGACCATTTGTGTGCCATAAAACCAAAACAATGAGCTAAAAGAGTCTACAAAACGCTACGTACAGTAGAGCTGGCTGAAAATTTTTCTCTCTGGGTTTGTCACTTCAAGTGCACCTTTTCACACTACACATAATAATTAACCCATTCTTCATAAAAAAAAGAGGATTAGTGCTGCCTTAAATACATAACTTTGCAGTTGTGTAAATGGGGTGAGGTTGCTCTGGGAAAAGTTGACAGCCTACTTTGACTGAGTTCAACTGTAGTGCTTGAGCGGGAAAAGAAAAGGCCCGTTTCACATGTAATGTATCTGAACTCGACTGTGTTAGAGATAGTAAATTATTCATTATTAGCACAAGATTTTCAATGGGGCTAATTCTGTATAAAGTTATACAGCTGTGATAGACTAAGTGGTTCTCAAATATTCTCTAGTCATTATATAAGAATCAAGGGCAACACTTCATTTTACAGGTCTGCAAATTTCTTGCTAATTAGGTGATAATTAGCAAGTAACCTATTTGAAATTTCTTTTGGAATTACTGCCAAATTACCCCAATATTTACCCAAAAATGTATCGAAAATTACTTTGTTTTGGCTGTCTTGACTTGGAACTTGACTCTGGACTTTTATTACTATTATTTTATATCTATTATAAATATTATTTAACAATTATATTCCGCTATTTCCCAATAAGCAGTAATAAATAGCTGGTGCTAATTATCACCTAATTACCATGACATTTGCAGACCTGTAAAATGAAGTGTTAACGAATCAAGAGGACAGTATTATTAGATAATAATACATAAATCCCATCTGACGTTGAGCTGATAACATGTATAGACAGTAGGGCTGTCAAAGTTAATGCAATAATAACACGTTAACAAATTTGTTTTAACTACGTCACTAATTTCTTTAACGCAACTTGTGATTTATCCAGGGCGCTATTCAATCTTTCGGAGGTTATAGCGGGCTGTAAAAGTGAAGATACTGGTATCATACGAAACTAGGAAACCTAAGGAATCAATTGGTACCAACCATGTCATACTAGCTTGTCGTGAAGGAGGTTAAAATAACGCTCCAAACTTGCGCTACATTTTTGCGGGGAAAAACTGGCATGGCCATTTTCAAAGGGGTCCCTTGACCTCTGACCTCCAGATATGTGAATGAAAATGGGTTCTATGGGTACCCACGAGTCTACCCTTTACATACATTTGCATAAAGCAGCATATTTGTCCACTCCCATGTTGATAAGAGTATTATATACTTGACAAATCTCCCTTTAAGGTACATTTTGAACAGATAAAAAGAATGCAATTAATTTGCGATTAATTGCGATTAACTATTTTAATCAATTGACAGCCCTAATAGACAGTAGTGGCAGACGGTCCTAACACTCAGATGTACTTTCAGCAGTGAAAGCAAAGCAGCGACAGAGTTAGTTAAAGTGTTACTGCCTTGGAAATAACATGTTGTTTAATTAGTTGGTTTAACAGTACACCTCACTGAGGCTTTGAGGCACAATGTTTGCTTTCCATTGACATCACTTTCCTCAGCTGTAATTAACACAATGATTCAATGTCTTCCATTTCTCAGCAGACCAAACAAAACTATAGGAAAATTAAACCATGCAAAGCCGTAAACACTGCTGAGGTATGCGTGAGATGATGTACGTAATAAATCAGCTTTGCACCTCTGTAATGCACTCCTTTAAGTCCAATGTAATGAATGTCACTTGAAGGACTCGGCGCAGTCTGAAGAAAAAAAAAAAAAAGTGTTCAATTATTGTGGAGTTAAAGCAATTCGAAAAGGTTTCCCAGCCTCCCCCTGCCTGGAGCGTACGTGGAGGCTGCTGTTCTCTCTATTTTGCCTTTTGCATATGTCACCTGTAACATTAATTTGAATAATAACTGAATGCTCTCTTCTTCACTGTTACATTCCCCTCCATTGCCCTCGTAGCCTCAGCGGGGTGTGAAAGGTCTACTCATTTGCTTCCCCATTGTTCCGAACACGTCTGTGGGCGTTGTGAAACCTTTCAGTCTGGACAGATGCTGAATGTCAACTCTGAGAAGTCAACACAGGATTTTCTACAAGCTTCCCTATAGCACATGAGAAAAAGCCGGGCTTTAAAAAAAAACCATAATTTGATGGTGTGAAATAGGATAACTGGGTTTTTTCTTTAAATTGCAGGTTATACAAAATGATAAGGAAAGGTAAGTAGGGTGCACTTGCACTCTGTAATCCTCCTCTTCAGCTCTGGTTAAGTGATTCAGTTCCCATCTGCTGCCTGCTTGCTTGCTTGACGACTCTGCACTTTGCTGGAGTTTGGCCGAAACACCCATCTGAAAATCTCCAAATGCAAATTGAAATAACAGCTTTGTTGCGGCGCAATAATTCTGCTGTGACAGATCAACGGGAACATTTCAACCATTTCTCTTCCTCCAGCTCCGCGCCTGCTACTCATTAGGCCCATAAATAAAGCTCCTGCTGAAAAGTTTGGGAAAAAAAACAGCATCATGTTCTTATGTAGAATACAGACATCAACTTCTCTCTCCCAGAATCCCCACACCATATCTCCCCAACCCCCCCCCCCACCTTTTTGTTTGGGATTTCTTGTGAAGTTGGCACACTTCAAAGCCGTCAGATTGACAGCGCTGCAAACTGAAAGATCCCATTCATCTGCCTGGTGGAATTATGCAGACATCTCTCTTGAGCACCACTTCAGAACCTCGCTCTCTTTACTTTAAATATCTGGCCTCTGCATGACACCCTGCAACATGCTGAAGAATGTATCTGTGAAGGAAAGTAGGAGGAAGAAAAAAGGCCTCGAAGAGAGAAAGAATGAGCTAGTTTAACACAATATTGCACATCAGTTAAACATCCTACAAGCTGTTAAATGGAATGACACCAGTGAGCATTGTGAGTGTGGGATGTTGGGAGAGAAAGCGCTGAAGGGAGTGTATACGGTGGTAACATACACCAGGCTGCCAGAATATGACAAAGAAGACCCGGCACATATGCACGGCTAATGAATTTTCCGCTTCATTTTGTCCCCGTCAGTCTCACATTCTTGGGTGATCCCTCGCACTCTCAGGCGTCGTCATCTCGAGACCGTCGGAGTCGTCCCTCGCCGGCCGAGCATGTGCAGAGCGGCGACTCGGCCCTGACCTCCCTCGGCGCCGCCAGGCTTCCCACTCCGGAGACCGCTGCACCGCTCCTGTTATGTCATCCATCATGGCTGTCGCAATCCTATCTGCGCTAATATTACAAACAAAGCCGGGGTGCCGTGTCGCTTATCTAACACAGAACCACAGTGTGGTGTCATGAGGCAGATTGCAATGTCTCACTGGTGGAGTTTGGGGAATACACCACAACAGCAGATTTTATAGAAGATCTGAAATTATCATACAATCTTTTACTTCAGTGTACTCTCATGGACATACAGTAAACTCCACATATCCTATGAAAACCACAAATCTGCTCATCATCTTCTAAAAAAAAGTGACAGCCCTATTTTTTGTAAATACAAATATCTGTTGCTTCATCAGAAATTGCATTGCAATTACACCAATTTAGTTAAAGCTTCAGTAGGCAACAAGTTTTTGGCATCATTGGGAAAAAAATCCATAATAACCTTTCAGCATATTGTAATTCAAGTGTTATGAGAGGAAACTAAACTTCTGCACCTTCTCATGGCTCTGTTTTTCGGCTTTAGAAAATCTAGCCCGTGATGGGAGACTTTGACCAAACACAGAGGCACATGATTTTTTTTTCAGATTACCTGTCTCATACACTACCGTCAGGATATAGTGACCATTTTATAAAAATAACTTTTTAATAATATTTGCTCCATTTCTACCCACTGCAGCTCTAAATTGGCCATTTAATCCAAATTACAAAGAGATGCGTGGTATTTTGTTTGTGGTGATCATAGAATTGAAGAAATTACATTTGAAAAACTTAAAGTCCCATTTATTCAATTTATTCTAGGGTAATCTGTGGTGCACATCTCAAAACCTGAGAACATTAATCAAAAATATCTTCATAGCCAAACACCACAAGATTTGTGTGACCCTTTAAAGCTGCATTAACTGATTTTTTGGTCACTTTTTGGCAGCAGGAAAAGTTGAAAACGCAACACTTACATCGCCATAAAGTTATTATGGCTAATGTGTAAGCTGATTGATTATTTTAACATTCAACAGACAGAGCAAATTTGGAGTCATGTTTTTGTCCACCTGATGAATGCAAATCATGTAACAAAGTCAGTTATATTATCTCCTTTTAGCTCTGTTTTGGTTTCCACCACATCCCGAGACAAATATCTGGCTTTTTAGCAGCTAGAATGTTCCACTTTCTTAGCTAGTCAGCTAATATAACTTTGTCTGTCTGCCATTTAGTGCTGCACAGGTTATGTACGGTGGGTCTGTCAAAGTGTTTTTGCTGAAAACAGCTCCCAGCTGCTGCTGGAAATGAGGTTAGTGAAAGTGTTTGAGGGTTGGGAAACCAAACAAGCTTGAAGAGGCTAAAAAGTTTTGTGGAGCCGAAGGGGTTGAGTGATAACTCACTTGGATGAGCACCACATTTCACATTACACAGTCTTCAGATCTATCGTTAATATAAAAAAAAAAGTATATTGATTAGTGCAGCTTTCCTTTTTGGTTCTGTTTTAGGGTGACCAGATCTCAACAAACCAAATGTGGGACACAGAGTATGTTTGTGTGGGACAATGTGGGACATGTTACAAAGGCTGAGAGGTCGTCTACATTTTTGATATAATGTCTATCTAACTTAAATAATAAACATTTCTATTCTGCCCCTTATCTTGTAACATCTCTATGCTTTGCCCGAATGCATCCATAGATCGGCACGTCTCTTTTTGAGACGCACGTTTCTTGTGAGACTCACATGAACTGTGTAGCTTCATGTCGTATTCCCACTGTGTGTGAAATTAAAAATCAACTGGCAAATTTCACAAAAAACTCGGAGAATCGCCTTCCACTGGCTTATAAATACTTTCCCAGTCTTTGTTGTAGCTGCTCTTCCTTTTCGTCGTGCTAGTTTCCTTCATATCCCGCCTAAATCTGCACAGCTTGTGACTTTGCGGTGACTCGCAATTTTCCCCGTTGGGTGTATAGCATAGCAAAGACGGTGAAATGTTAACCTGCACTTGACCCACGTGTGCGCAGTTTGACAGCAAACACAGCGCCGTGATGACAGCCTTCCCTGCTTTCTTCAAAGCCATTGGATAAAAGACAGATTTTAGAAAAGCGTCTGTCCTGCAGTGGTTTGACTTTTGAAAACTAGAGCCAATGAAAATGTGGGATGTGGGACGTGGGATGTGTGAATATGTGGGACGTGGGACAAGAGATAAAAATGCTGTGCAGTCCCTCGTAAAGTGGGACACCTGGTTTCCGCACTCTGTTTTATTGTGGTCAGGTTTTGTGTCTTAACATGGTTTACAACTGTTAATACAAGTGACAAAACAAATGCCATTTATTTTGAGAAAAATAATTGAAAATGTCCTTAATCCGTCCTTATCTTGATTCTTTGTCAATTTATCCAATATTTATTCCATTAATTATTTATAAATTGGGTTAAAATATCCATGACACATGACCAATTATGAATTAAAGGGCCAGTTTGTTGCATTAAAGGGGATCTATTGGCAGAAATGGAATATAATATTAATAAGTGTGTTTTCTTTAGTGTATAATCACCTGAAAATAATAAGAATCCTTAGAATGAACCGTTTATATCTACATAAGGAGTGGGTCCTCCCCACGGAGCCGGTTGCCATGTTTCTACAGTAGCCCAGAACGGACAAACCAAACACTGGATCTAGATAGGGACATTTGCATTTTCACGTTTTCACGCAAACGGGAGAAGTTTCAGTTGGTTGCAATCTGCAACCTCACCACTAGATGCCACCAAATCCTACTCACTGCACCTTTAAGAGTGAAGTTTAAGTTACAAAAACTGGCAAAAATAATGAAGAATACTTTTGCCCGGTAAAGTTTTTTTTCCCCTTAATATGGAACCATTTTATAACATAAAAATAACATTCCAGCTTGAGTAAACGGACCTAACTGTCAATATGTGACTCATTTAAAAAAATAACTCACAGCCTCTTATATTACATTTCCTCTTCCAGCCTGAGCCGGGATCAGTCCCACTGACTTGGCTTTGTCTGGCTTGCCTGGTAAACAATGAGCATTTATCACAATGTGCTCCCAATTATTACCATGTGGATCTTGTTAGACATTTTATGTAAAACGCATCCCCCTAACAATTGTCTAATGATGAGCATACCGGTTTGATGACAATTACATTCAGTCAAATTGAAAAAAAAAAGAAAAAAGTTTGGTGCAATGAGATCTAAGATTAAGACCATCCAGCGTAGATGCAATCAATATGTTGTGACGAACGTTGCTTTGTACTATAAGCTGCGATGGCTGCAGCAATTACAACAGCGTGATTACGAGACTAATTGGACATAACAGAGTAATTGTGAGTTAAACCAGCACAGCCGCAGTGGTATGAGGAACATCCGCTGAGCACACAGAGGATGAGTGTGCTGCTGTTGCTGCTGAGCTGGCTCTTCCCTAAACAGCTTGTAATAATGTTGGAGTTGCAGGCAGCGTTCACATCACATCCCTTCAGCGGCCTGATGCACCCACACCACCCCTTTGGCGAAATGCACAACAGCTGTTCTGGAGACAAACGGTGAGGCGGAGGAACCCGTCTGACCGCTTACCTCCGACATCATCCATCATCGCTGACAACTCTCTATCATTGCTCATATTAATAAAACCTTCCCATCAATATTGTGGCCCAGGGTATTCCCCAGTGAGCTGCTCTCTCTCTCTCTCTCGGTGTCTTTGTATAGATGTATACCATAAATCTAACCTCTCAATGGCCAATGAATTAGACCTTACACAGGAGATACGGATTAGTATGGGGCTGTAGAAGGTTTTCTATGCAGTGCGTGACTGCTTGTAGTGAAAGAATGATTATAGCGTATTTGTATATTCGGCCTGTTTGCACGAAAAGGCGTATAAATGCCAGGATAATGCGCAATAAGTGACGTTGTATAAAAAGCAAGAAAGACTGGATGGATCCAACAAACACTGGACTTTTAACCAGCAGACTGGTGTTCAAGAATGTTGTTTTCTAAGTTAAGATAGTGATGTTTGTAACGTGTTTCCCGTAGTTGTGTTACGTTTTTTCCGTACGTATTTTACTTAGTTTACATATTTATTTTAAGCCCAACCATGACGTTTTTTGTCAACCTAACTAAGTGGTTTCCTTGCCTAAACCACAACCGCCAACCGTTCCCGATTTTCCTGGGAGATTCCCGTTTTTCATTGCTTTCTACCGATTTTCTCCTGGGGATTTCTCCCGATTTATGACAAATTTTCACACTTTTTCTTTCTTTTCGTTATCTCAAACATGTATATGCTCTATTGTTTCCACCCGGACAACAACAGAGCTGCTCTCGACACAACGCTGGGTTCAGTGCACGTCCATGCACGCAGTGCCCAAAGTTGGCAAGAGGATGTGAAAAGTTGTATTCATCTGGGGACCATGAATATTCAGTAAAAATGTGGCGAATAGCTTTCAAGAAAGCTTTTGATGGACCTATACGTGTAAGTCAAGGGGGGAATTTTGAGCTCATGGTTGTGTTAGAGGTCAGGTCAGGGGGGTCACTAAAATAATTAGAGGAATCATCCTCTTGGGACTATGAATATGAATGGCAATCTGACCGTTGAATTTGGAGATTTCTTGTATGCAGAATACATTTTTTGGCATGAGAGTGGCATTAGAGCGAAGCTTGTGGATCATTCATAGCAGAAAAGGTTCGCCCGATGGGGAGCATGAATGTGCTCATTATGTTTCACGACAGTCTGTCAATTCTTCAGGTCAGGGATCCATATTTTTTTTTTATTCATCCCAATGGGGATGATGAATATTTATAGCAATTTTCAAGAAAATGTGGCCTTCAGTTGTTTGGTTTTTTTTGGTTGTGGATCTATGTGTTGGTCAAGAGGAGGTTTACGGTACAGGAAATGTCAGGAGGTCACAACAAATTTATGGGAATAATCCTCTGAGGTGTATGAATATTTGTTTTACCAAATTTCATCAATCTGGCTGGTATCCGTCAAAATATCTTGTTTTGGAACAAAAACTTGGATGGATGGATGGATGGATGAATGGATGATGGATAGACAAAGAAAGAAAAGTGAACAGAAATAAAGTGAAAAAACAATCTAAGCACATCTTATACCTTGTGAAGAAACATTTTTCAGTCACTTGGATGAGGCGTAAAAGCTAATGTTACAATAATGTGTTCAAATTGAGTGTCCCATGCTGCTGTGTAGCCCTCAGGAAAGATGGCATACAAAAGTTTTCTGGCTTTTTTGAGCGGCCCGGGATGCAAACTTGTCACCGACTCATTCAGCGGTGCACTCTGGTTCTGTGGAAATATAGGTCTGAAGCAGATTATATAAGTGTTAGTTAGAAGGTCTGTGATGCGTCTCCTTGATGCGGATGTGACAAGAATAAGGCATTGTTGGAGCTCTCTGCAGAACTTCTGAAAGCGGAGCATTCCTCAGATGTAATCTCCTTTGCCCGGATGAAAGGCCCAGTCATAACGGACCATCTCCTGCTTATGAGGCCTCTATGGAGCAGGTCTGTAGCTTAGAAGGAGATTACAATGGATTTACCACTGATCTCGCACAACTCCTTTGCAACTCCCCCCCCAACCCCCGCTACCTTCACCTCCCAAAAGTACCACTCCGTGTGTGCTGCGGCCAATTGTCACCAGCTTTGTAGGCATGTGAAGCAGCGATGAGATCGAAAAGCTTTAAGCTAAAGTGGAAAACTTTAAGCTCTGCGGTCAATCGGAGGGAGCTGCATTTATGATCCACACAACAACACAGAAGTGAGTCTTCACTCAGGATTCTTTATCTCAGCTTCAGGAGTTTTGTTGAAATCTGGGTCATTTCATGATAATGGGGTGAGGATGCAGTCATAAGGATGAGGTCACACTGGGGAATCGTTCAAATCCCGTCCTGCTCTGCTGATGAAATACCCACCGTCTCTCTCCTCCGAAATGCAATATAGGTCAGTCCTGCAAGGATCTGTATGCAGCACATACAGAGGGAGGGGTGTGGGGGGGGTGTTGCAGATGAATAATTAATGCAACCCGATAGTTGGGTGAAATAATCCAATGTTTGTGTACCAAATCAACGGGACGAGCATCACCTAGCTGTGCTTGCAGCGTAGCCTCAAAGGCCATGTATCAAGGGACAAGGATGGGTTGGAAGTGATTAGTCATGTTTATTACTACAGACGTCTCCCATAAGGAACCACAAAGAGCAAGAAAGCAAGAATTTCATCATGTTGCTTCACTTTGTTCAGGTGAATTCATCATGACAACATATTTGCTTATTTGGCATCCGTGGTATTTGGCTGCAACCCTTTCTCAAAAAAAAAAAATTGCTTCCACATGCAACTCATTTGCAGTAAAAAATATGTTTAAATTGGAAACAGCAACACCACAACCATGGATCCCGCCAAATATTAACATTTTTGTGCTTATCTTAAAAGACTCTGACACACTAAGCAGTCGGACAGTTTGGGGCTGTCGGTGAGCGTCTGTCGGCTTAGTTTTTTTTGGTGTGTCCCACACCGTCGTCTCTAGTCTGCCCGTGTCAGAGTTTTTTTGGCCGATTCAGCATGTTGAATTGGCGGCGGCGCCTATCGGTTAGAGAAATTATTCGGATTCTGATCTGACATCAACCTGCAATAACTGTTTTCTTTTGGCCACTTAGGGAAAGCTGAAACAAACTGTACACGCAACATTGACATATTATCACCTTTTAAATTTATATGATGAACTTATTAATAAACAGTTACCTGATGAATGTAATTCCAATATTCATTCTCTTCTTCGCTCTGCTTTGGTCCCCACCAGTCCTAGCTATGATCCTGACCATAGACTGTATATAAGAAGTGGATATAGTCACAGGGACATTGCCCATTGGATTTTGGCCATCTTGGTCTTTTGCAACCAGAAGTACAACCGAACTCTGAATAAGACATTTTTAGGCGACCAAAAATGTTACAATTAACTTTCATGGACTGAAAACACACCGTGAAAGGGTTATAGTTCTAAGACGAAAACACAGACAACTCCCAGACCGGACAACGCCATCGTAGCGACCTGTCAATCACAAGGTAGCCACGCCCTAAAGCATCCCCTGCTTTATGCTCTTTTTGACTCTAAATGGGACCATAATTTACTAAATGAACATCATGCTGTATTGAAGAAGACTTTAAACTAGCGATTGAGACCATAAACTCATGTTTACAATGTTTACTGAGGTAATAAATCAAGTGAGAAGTAGGCTCATTTTCTCATAGACTTCTATACAATCAGACTTCTTTTTGCAACCAGAGGAGTCGCCCCCTGCTGGCTGTTAGAAAGAATGCAGGTTTAAGACAACTTCAGCATTGGCTTCACTTTTCAGAACCGGAGGTTGCCACCTGGTCCTAACTTTTCTCAGGCTACTTTAGCATAGCTGGCATCTTTAGTTCACTAGCAAGCTGCATTAGAGATTGTTATTTTCTAAAGGACTTACTGGGCAACTGAATAAAGCCTTTAAGGTTGAATCATTGCATCATAAAAAAACCATTTAATAATCTTTGGCCTAATTGTAGGCAGTAAGAGTAGAGAGAAAGTGACTTGCACATTCTCTCCTACTGTTTTTGTTGCCTGAAGAAAATTATTTTCTTTTTATTAGCTTTATTTCGTGGTCATATCTGGGTTTTTTTATACTTAGCGCACAATTAGATTTCCACTGGTAATTTCATCATCAGAGATAATGACAATTATGTTCTCTTTAATCTCTCTGCTTGTGATGAAAATGCAGTTTGGCATGTTGATAACATTACATATTTATAGAAACAGTCCTCTCATAGTAGATAGTGTGACACTTATTCATTTCTTTAATTGTTGTACTCTTCACATGTGGGTGAAAAATTGAGAATGACCGAAGGCTGCCTTTTCACTGTGGTACATTCCTGCTGTGTCCCTCCTCCGGAGTCTTTGTTTTCTCTTTGTGCTTTGATCCAATGTAGTGTAATTGGCTTGTTTCATTTGTTAAGACAGCGGAACTTGCTGTCTCACTACTCTATTACAAGAATATCTGATGTGTCAGGACGTCTTATCAGGCCTGAGAACGAGACTCTTTCAAGCCTATAAAGACCCCAATTACCAATTATGTATAGACGATAAATCAAAGACGACTTTTTTTTTGTTTCAAATAAAAAAAACTCACAGGGATTGAGACACTCTTTTCGCTCCATGTCTTGTGTATTTTATGTTCCCTTATTTTGCATGTTCCACAAATAGCTCATATGTCAAATCCGTTGAGCTTCCAGAGGTCTTGTCTACATCAAATAAAATAAGGGCTGTTATTTGCCCTGTTATATGCCGGTACAACATTAACTGAGTATGAAGACATCAAACGGGAATAAAGATAGAATGAAGCACAGCACCCCGAAGAGCCCTTCCTATCACAGAATAAAGGAAGCACAGGAAATATTGGATTTCTTATAAAAAAAAAAAAGTTGACTCGAGGAGAGGAGCAAAAGTCATTACTTTCATTTTTCGAACGGGACATGCATACAAATCATGCCCTTGGATGTCTGTAACTAAATGTTTCACCCAGTTTTTTTTTTTTTATAGCTTCATAGTCCACTTTTATTCTGACACGATATCCATCTGGTCAGTGGTAATAATGTGTAACACAGGGATTCATTGCACTGTTATTTTTGTAACCTTTGCCTATAGACGCTCACAGCATACAAATGTCCACAAAGCTTTTTCTGAGGCCTCTGATGCTCCCACTCAACTGTTCGATACGGCCGCCCTTTGAAATGTGCTCTCTTCCTCTTGATAACCCACAGACTCCAAAGAGGCTGCCAGCAGTTTCAGCACTTTCCTCTTGATTATTATGCTCGCTATCAAAGACGGAAGGAAGAATTTGGAGTGGGCTTTATTGATTGAAATTACCATAATATAACATAATACCACACTGATTTTCACGTCAGTCAAGCAGAGGAGGGTAATGGAAAGCACCCCAACACGCACAGGGCTGCAACTGTAACTCACGCACAGTGTACATACACAAGATGAATATGTTGACCAGAACTTGGACATGTGTCACAGTAATGTGATTTTTTAGCATTGTAACGCAGAGGTTCTCATTTTTTTTTTTTCTTTTTCAGCCAAGGACCCCTTACAAGATAGAGAATATACCCGGGACCCCCTCATGTATATCCTTAAAAATAATTTGATGTAGTTTATTTTTTAACACATCTTCTTAGTCATGTGAAAGAACAGCACAAGAGAAATATATTAGAAAGATATTTGAAATGTATTAAAAATATTTGCACCATCTAAACACAGAGTACCCGTAAAACAATGCATTTGACATACATTTTTCTGTTTTAGGTTGAATTTGATTATTCGTTGAACTACGAAGCCTTTTGTAAAGAAATTAAATAAAAATAATGAATTAAAATACTAATTTTAAAATTAAAAATGAATAAGAATAAAAATAATGGATTTTTATTTTATATCAAAATTTAATTGTATGAATCAGACACTTTTTCACAGACCCCCTGGCACAGCGCCACAAACCCCATTACAATGTGAAATTCAGTTATTACATTACAGTTACTAATGCCAGTAGCCAGTGGTGTTTTTAGGTGGGTTTGGCAACAACTACTTTGCACAGATGCAAAACCAGAAAATTACAAAATTTGACATAATGCACTATTTCACATTTCCCACACATTTTAACAGAGGTGATAATCCGACTCAGCGCATACCTGTTCTGTCATGAAATACTGTTGTCAAACAAACAGAATTTGCGTTGAGCAAATTCGTTTTAACGCCACTAACTTCTTTAACGCATTAATGCAACTTTTTAGGTTGTTGCGGGCTCAGTTTTAAAGCTAGTGAAGATACTGACATCATATGAAAATATAAAACCTATGGAATCAGTTGGTACAAATGTCATACTAGTTTGTTGCGAAGGAGGCTAAATAACGCTCCAAACTTGGTGAAAATCTGCCATGGCAATTTTCAAAGCGGTCCCTTGACCTCTGACCTCAAGATATGTGAATGAAAATGGGTTCTATGGGTACCCACGAGTCTCCCCTTTACAGACATGCCCACTTTATGATAATCACATGCAGTTTGGGGCAAGTCATAGTCAAGTCAGCACACTGACACACTGACAGCTGTTGTTGCCTGTTGGGCTGCAGTTTGCCATGTTATGATTTGAGCATATTCTTTTATGCTAAATGCAGTACCTGTGAGGGTTTCTGGACAATATCTGTCATTGTTTTGTGTTGTTAATTGATTTATAATAATAAATATATACATACATTTGCATAAAGCAGCATATTTGTCCACTCCCATGTTGATAAGAGTATTAAATACTTGACAAATCTCCCTTTAAGGTACAATTTGAACAGATAAAAAATGTGTTATTAATTTTTGATTAATCACGATTAACTATGGACAATCATGCGATTAATCGCGATTGAATATTTTAATTGATTGACAGTCCTAACAGAAACCCACTTTTTACAGTAATAACATGTGAAATAAATCTAGTATGAACAGAGAATTTCAGTCAAGCCTCCACAAGATGTGAAAGATTCATTAGATCCATCGCATGATGATTTAAACCTTCGTCTTCGGTAAGAACCAGCAAAAACACTCAAATGGTGTTTTCACAAGACAGCAGCGATAGTCAGCGGGTTGCAGTTTTTATCTTGTTATTTATGTTTAACCTGGACTTCGCAGTATGAGTACCATCAGCACGCTGAATTATTTATGTACAGTGCTGCTAACTACTGGCCTAAATTTTAGAGTTTGCTTCCTACAGTATATGCACGAGTCGAGGCGGCGTCTGAATACTAATGTAACATGAGTTCAGCAAGGACATGAAGTTCTGGCTTCACTTTTTATTTTATCACCATAATGAGGCAACAAAATTCACTGTCATTGGAGCTGGCTTGAGAAGCTAAGGGTCACCATAAACAACAAAGGCTAGGACTTTATGAGACCCAGGAGATAAATAGGAGCTGCAGAAAAAAAGCATTCTTGTTAGAGAACATATGTTTCGCTTGCATCCCCCGTGTAAAGGTCACAGTGAGACAGAGTAATGGCTCTAGCATATTCATTGCCGCGCGTCTTCATCCAGGCAACCATCCATTTGCTGCAGATGAGCGGGGGGGACCCCCACATCATTTATGATGGTGAAATGATGTACTCAGTTGCTGCGAGGGGAAAAGCAGAGTTATGAGTTACAGTATTATGACTTTCCAGGGTCTAATGAAGACATCACGGTGCTGCTGAACTGCGTAACTGTTGCTGTTTTGTGCCATATTTAAGGATATTATTGAACATTTGGACACCATTGGAGAGCCTAGGCAACTATACAACATGTTTTATAGTCACATTGTCACCATTAACGCTGCCTTTTATTCATTTCCTCTTTGATTCTATAAACTGTGCATCCTAAATGGATGCTAATTTACGATTTTCTCACTGGCGTCCAATGAGCTGTGAGAACACTGACAGCTTTCTCGCACTGCTTACAAGGAAATAATTTCACATCTTCACAATAGGACAAGTAAGCTAGCTAATTACTGTAGTGTCGAAATCCAACAGAACAGAGGAGGTAGTTTATCATGATGCAGAACGGCTCTGTCATTTGCGGTTTCGGGTGGAGAACAAACTGGGATTCAGTGGAAAGGGTGGGGGATTATTCTTTCGAAACTCACTTTGTAGGCCAGAAAACGACTTTTGAATGCCAAAATCTCTCAACCACAACCCCAACAGCCACTTGCAAATATATTAATGTCATTTTGACTGAGAAATGCAACTGCTTTATTTGAGCTGAATTTAGTCTCTTCCTTGTGTGTTTGATAATTGTATTTCCTGTCTGTTGTGTTTGTGTTTTGTTTCTATTTAAACTGTAACTGTTGTGCTGTCTTGGCTAGGTCTCCCTTGGAAAAAAAGAGTTCTATCTCAAGGGAATCCTGGTTAAATAAATACAACGGCGTATTAGGGCCATACAAACAAATAAAAACAATAACAGTTACAATACAATACAATTATAGTGAATTTCAGCTCATTGTTTAGCTGTTATTATCAGCAAACAGCTGACAGACACAGTTAGAGACCAGCTTGTGAACATAGTGGAGCATTTAGCAGCTAAAGAGTTATAAGATATTTCTCTCAGAAGTTGGTGTAGACCAAAATCAGAGCTAAAACTGAGTGAATATTGGACATTCACCAGGTGGCCACAAATACGACTCCAAATGTAACTGCTGTGTCTAAATAATAGAGCTGTCAATTGATTCAAATATTGAACATGATTAATCGCATGATTGTCCATAGTTAATCGCAATGAATCTGAATTTTTTTATTTTTTGTTCACAATGCACCTTAAAGGGAGATTTGCCAAGTATTTATCAACATGGGAGTGGGCAAATATGCTGCCTCATGCAAATGTATGTATATATTTATTATTGGAAAACAATTAACAACACAAAACAATGACAAATAATGTCCAGAAACCTTCACAGTTTTCGCCAAAGTTTTGCACAAGTTTGGAGAGTTATTTCTCCTCGCGACAAGCTAGTATGACAATGGATTCCTAAAGCTGAGCCCGCTACAACCAAAAAAACGCATTACTGCGTTAAAGAAATTAGTGGCGTTAAAACGGATTTGCGTTAACGCATTATTATCGCGTTAACTTTGAGAAACCAGCAAGAGTATAGTAGATTCTAAAAAATGATCCAACTGAAAAACCAGCCCAGTGTTGCCAACTCTTTTCCAATGAAAGTAATTAGCAGCACTAGCTCCAAAAGTCCCTAAATCTAGAGAAAGTCACTAAGTCGACAGTCCTTCCCTTCAGGCCTCCCTCCAAAGCCACTCCCCCAAAATTATCATTATGAAAGTAAACAACGAACATGGCTATTGTTAGTACTCACAGCTGTCAAGCTACCTTTGCAACAGGTAGGTAGATACCAGATTTTTTATTTTTTTTTTCAGAGCATTTGATTTATTGATTGTTGTCAGGATGTAATGAAAACATTCAACAAATATAACAAAAAAATGTTTTTGAAGAACATTACCAACCCTAACTTTAATATAACACACTACTAATGTACAACATTTAATTCTCTAATATTATTTTTAACATCATACATGCACCTTTTAATTTGCTCAGATGGACAGACCGCAAATCCTGTTTCCCTCTTCAGCATTTCATTAACGCTCCCTACTGTAATTCAGCACAATGAGAGTGACGGACTACTAAGTGTCAGGAAATTGCAGGGTTTGACAAAACAGTGACTCATCTGAGAGTGAGAATCCCAAATGTCTTTTTTGGCAGCGGCAGCAGCAGCACTGCGTCAACGCTAAAGGTCAAAGGTTCAATCTGTTCGGCGCAGTTCGGGTTCTTAAAAGCGTGTCACACAGGATTCAACACAGCACAAGCCGGCAGTGGCTCAGGGACACGCTGAGAGCTCACTGCTTATGAACTGGAAAATGCACCAAAGCAGATAAACAGCCTCACGTGTCCTCATGCTCTGAGGTGAGTAAGGAAATATTATCAACATCAAACCGCTAATATCCCCCTATATCTGCACTGATATGAGTGGAAAGGTTATATGTTTTATTTTATTCTATTTGTTATGTGAAACTGTATGTTATAGTAAATGTACTTTGTTCTACTTGTACCTTATTTTGTTATTTTGTACACCAGCCCGTTTTCATTACCGGAGCGTCAAATACAAAGGTTTTGTCACGGCCGTCGGCGTTGGGTACCGCCACACAAGGCACTCTTTAGCGCCGATATCAGGCGTACTATTAACTGCAACGTATACCCATCCGCGGCAACAGTAAACGCTCTGATAAAGTGCGCTGGGAGTGTAGTGATGTAGTTTAAAGAGTGAAAAGACACACACCGGGCGAGCAGGAGGGGAGGTGGATAACTAAAGGCTTTCATCCCTTGCGTCACGTTACAATCAGCTGTTCGTACGTGTCCCGTGTTCACAATGTTCAGTGTCATTTTCACTGTACAAACGTAGTAATTTTAAGCCCGACCATGTAGTTTGTTCCTAAACCTAACTATAGTGGTTTTGATGCCGCAAATAAAGTGACGCATTGGGGCATTACAAAGCGGCAGTATTTGACGAGTTGAAATGAGAATGTGTTGGTAACACTTGCATACTGTGAAAGTATTTATGTTGGTGTCAAACAATATACTGTATGTATACAGTTTCTTAAGTTATGCATACACGTTTCACATATTGGGAACAAAGTGATGATAACTTTAGCATCAATAAATCATTACTACTACTAGACTATTAAATAATCTGCTCTGAACAACAATCTGTAGTTTTTTTTTCTCCACAAATTTGTTCAATAACTCTGTTAGAAATAATTAAAAGTACATCTAATCCTTCTTCCTGATTAAAAAAAACCTCCAGAATCTATGAATGTGAAAATACAGTTTTATTTTCTACAGTTCATCTACTCGACACAAAATGTCTCTTACTTCACTGAAAAGTACATTTTTAGAGTTTGTGCACTGGAAGTTTCCAGCTTCCACATCACACGTGAGTAAGTTACATACTGGACCATGACCATCACGTAAGTAAACCTAAAAGCTAAGTAAACCTACGTTGGAAGTTTATTTTGAAAAGAGACAGTATGCATCTAACGAGCGGAAACTGTACCATTCTTGTGAACACAGAAGTTTATTTTGAAAAGACACTATTCATCTATCAAATGGAAACTGACACGCCGTCACTGACACGTCCAATACTGACGCTAGAGTGTACCTAGAGCGTCATAGTTTGAAGCGTTGGGCCGCTGACCAAGCGTCGGTTTGTGATGAGTTGGGAGTGAGAACGTGTTGGTGCATCAGGAGCACCTCTGTTGTTATTATGGATGTTATATCGCTGTCACTTCCTCATTTACTTCTTACCAAGTGATTTGCAACTGCCCTGTGCTCACTGTTTGCCTGAATTTAAGAATGTATTTAAATATAATGGTTTGTGCGTTTTTCTTTGTACTTTATACATACATACATACATACATATCAATGACACCCTCTTGTTTCCAGTGCCACTACACCACTGCTTGGAACCAGAAAGAGAGATGCAGATATAGAATATTTTATACCACATACTGTATAAGCAGTAAAGATAAGTCAAAACAGGTCAGTCACATTCATACCTGTATTTGCTGTATTTCTGTTGCTATGGATACCATCCAATGCTACAATAAATAAAGTAATAGTTATCTGGACTCAGAGCATGTGGTGACTCTGCGTGGCATTTCTTTATATTGGTTGCATAAGGGAAATGGTAAGTAGGCAGATACTGTGCAATTACATGTACTTTATTTAGCAAATCATTATAATTAATAATCTCACTGTGCTCATTCCTCTTGCATAACTGACATGGAAGTGGAGCACTGCTATGAATAGTAATGTCAGTCCTTTACTGTATAGTTAATTACATCTCTCTGAATTGTTTTATTTGCATTCGGAAGGTTAGAGAGGGGAAAAAAAACGTAGTCCTTTGGTTCCAGTGTGTTTTTCTATGGTGTCGTCACGGTGACGTGATTTGGTGTAGACTCTCCAGAGCACTGGCCTGGGCGATGTTTATGGGAGACAAGTTGTTGCCCAGGCAACAGGTCCCCCCTCTACTCGTCTCCAGAAAAATCCAAGGGAAAGGCGAAGCCGATACGCTTTGCGCCGATGAAGACGCGGAAGCTGGGTTGAGTACAACTTCAGACCGCCGGCGGGACTCCGACTCTGTGTGTATCTTCTTCAGAGTACCCATCTCCTAGAGGGATGGCCGACCAACGTAAAAGAGCTCCCTCTGCCCTGCCAGCCACTTTCCACAGCCACTGTGATGCTCCCCTAGATTAACACATCATCCACCTCTGGAATGCTGTCTGGAGAATAGATGCATTGCTTTCGGGATCTCAGGAACACTCAAGCTGCTACGCTAGACAAGGTGACAATCCACAGAGAAGGTTTTTCTATGATACTATAAGAAAGTCAAAGTAGTAAAAAAAAAAAAACTTGCACTAAAAGCATGTGCGGGCCAGCCCGGCGATGTCAACAAAGCAGATGGTATGGATGGTATGGTGTACAAAGCATCCGACTTTGACACTGGAGTCCATAATTCACATCCGGTCTCCTACCGAACATCAAGCCAAGAACTGTAGTTTTAGTTTTCTAAACACCTTACGAACCTTAACAATAGAGATGCCATTTGAAAAGCTAAGAAACATTTTTGTAATGGTCCTGTGTTTTTCAGAAAGCACTGGCAAACAGTGTTATCCATGCCGATAGGGACACCAGATCAGCTCACAGGGTCATTTTCTTTCAAAGATGCGTTTCATGGTCTTCATTAGTGACTTATTTTATCGTTTTGGTTGTTGTTCATTAAGAAGTCTAAAGGCCAAAATACGCAGCTGCCGAACGGTACGCATCAAAACAGTGGTCTCTATTTTCTATGTATACCCCACTCACCTCTTGCTGTCGCTGTCTCTCGTGTGAGTCAATGAATGGATGAGGAGAGACTAGATGTTAAGGTCGAGAAATTTCCCGAGTTATACGACCCAGATATTCCCTGGCAAGCCGTAGCTCTGGAGATTGGCTATGTAGTGAGAAAAGATGATTGAATTTTGGTACAAAAATAAAAAATACAATTATTTTTTGCAAAACATTTTTTGCATATATTGTTAAATAGGTGCAAAAATGAGCGTGGATGTGATCTAAAAGGGTTAAAAAGGCATTTTTCATTTAATCTCGACTTCAATGCTGAGTCATGGTGCGTTCATGTGCCGGTGAGAGGTTCTGAAATCCGAGCTATGTGGGAGTTGGCTGCTGTACAGCGCTGCGTTGATGAGACTGTTGTATGAAAATCAAACCCAGACGAAAACAGAATAAACAAACATGGACATAACGGAAAGGAAAACATGAATTTGACAGCTGCTTGCGTTGAAAATGAGGCTGTGAAGCAGCCAATTATTATTATAGTAATCACGCTTTTATTAATATCACAGGTAATTCTAGAACAGAGATAAGTGCATCAAAATAGGACTTTTAATTATATAAGAAAAAAACAACTGGATTTGATTATAAAATTCAATACTTTAGGAACATTATATATCAGTGCAAACACTGCAGCAGTCTAGTCCTAAAAACAGAGTCACGTCGGTCCCTGTGCAGAGGGTGTGTGTGTGTGTGTGTGTGTCGGTGGGTGATCATAGCCAGCAGAGAGGCAGCTGGGGCCCTCCTGAGACGTGAGCCCATGACCCTGAAATCATGCGCCCCAAGGCTCCCAAACAAGAGGCCGAGCGGCGGAAATCAGACACCTCTCCAGCCCTCGCGCACCGTCGCTGCTGCTCTCACCGGTCCCAGGCACAGAGGTCTGCTGGGGGACAACCAGGGGAAGTCGACATCATTTCAATTCCAGGTTCCCCAGTCCTTCAACCCCCACCACCACCACCATCCTCCCCTTCACAGCACCAAGCTGGTACTCCACGCCTGACATTGATCTGTACTTCAAAACCACAACAGAGCCTCACGTTCCATCCCTCAGCTGACACAAACGATTTGTCGAGATGGGTCCGCCACAGCTGACAACCGGCAAAGCCCTCTGGCACCCTGACCCCCCCCTACC